>CAMOHE010051931.1:0-39866 GCA_946598075.1 Artocarpus hirsutus
TCCTTTTGATAAGGCTTGATGATATTCCTCGGGGCTTTGATAGAACTTGAGCTTCGACTCATTGAACTTTAATTGTCCTGTTAAGAGCTCTCTTACATAGGAATTCTTTAGGTATCCGACAAAGGCTCCGCTACTTATGAGCTCGTCGACGTCAACTACAGCGGGCTGTAGCCTTTGAACCGTCAGCAATGAGGCTAAGCTTGCAGTGTAACTTTGTGTCAAGATGAGAACCACAAAAATCCATATAATCAATACAAATCTTGACCAGTTGTTCACAACATTCTCCCCTAGAATATATGGCATATACGGATAGTTAGTAATTTGCCAATACGTTCCAACGTAGTTTAATAAAAAACATTTAAATGTATTTTTATGTAACATGTGAGAGTTTTTATATACTGTTTGAGTTTGAAGTTTTCTTGACGAGGAGAATGGGTACACTTTGGATTGTTCGGAAAGACCAAAATCGATGGACGACCAAATTGACGGCCAAAACAAGCCTAAAAACCGCTGGAGTTGGTGACTGGTCATCCCATCATCAACTTAACCATAACTAACATCTTTGTTTTCTCTCCTTTCTTTTAACCAATCTCCTACCTATTTTCTTCTATTATAAAAGAGGTTACATATAAAAGAGGTTATTTCGTTCTCCTGCCCTGTTTTTCTTTTTATTTTTTTTTGAAACGACCCCCTCCCTCTTTCTATACTTTTTTTCCCCTTTCCTTATCGTTTTTCTTTTTCCATCTTTTTTTTTTTTTTTGCTTTTCACATTTTTCCTTCTTTTATTCATCCTTATTTTCTTCGTCCTTTTTTTTTTTTTCCTATTCTCTCATTTGTATTTTCAATACTTTATTTTTTTGTTCGTCTAATCTTTGTGTGTTTTTTGTTGCTTTCAATATTTTATATATTTTTAGAGTTAATTCATTGATTTTTTTTAAATGTGTATAATCTAAACATTTTTAAATTTTTTCTTATTGCATGTTACTTTATATCCTTTATAATATTCTTTTATTAAGCACAATCTTCAAATTTTGATCGTATTCTTTTCTATTTAAGTTTTTCTTTTTTTTGTTGCAGTAGCACTTCTAGCTACTATTTACCTTATAAATCTCATTTCTTCTAATTTATTCGAGGTCTTCCCACCTGCCATCTTCTCATTGTACCTCTTAATCAATTGTCTTTATAATTTTGCTAACTATATTCTCTTCAAATAAAAACAAATGCCTTATTTGTGTATACGTACTAGTACTTTCACTCTCACATGTACATTCAACCAAAACACATGGGCATTCGATCCATTTGTTTGTGTGTGTGTGTGTATATATATATATATTTTAAATCTTATATTTCTTATGAAGCGTATTAAATTTTTTCCTCCCTAATCTTCTCTTTTAAAAATAATTGTTTCATATATGTGATTTCCTAAATTTTTTTAGTTAATTTTTTTCCTAACCGTATCCTTCATAAATATCCTCTAATAACTCCACTCAAATATTTTCTTCTCATATTTGATCTTGCCGAAACATTTTTGTCTTCTCGAATACTTTTTTATTTATAGCCCATGAATAATTAATTGTCTGATTTTCCTTATTATTATTCCCTTATCTACTTTTTTTTATCACTAAACTAAACTATTAGGAAAATAATAAATGAGTAAAAATAAATTTTAGATATTCCTTTCAGAAAAATACAAAAAATGTACGCGCGGAGCAGTGCTCATAACTAGTTTAAATAAAAAGGGAGAAGACAACTAGCATAACCACAAAAAAAAAAAAAAAAAAAAAGGATGACGTATCTGAAGCCAAAAAAAGAACCATAATTACCCAAATATGGAAACTAATCTCCCGTATTCCCATTAAAAGCCTCTTATACGATTTTTCCAAATTTTTTTAACATTTTTAAAAGAGGTCAAGGATATTACTTACTATGTGCAAATACGAGAGTTGAAAAGGAGAACCAAAATATGGTGCCAAGTTGTTGATTGGGTGGACCTCTGAACTCTGAGTTTGTGCGATGTTCAAGTATCCATATAATGAAACCTGTAAGTACAAAAGCGCCTCCGGTTGTTAACCAGAGATCCCAACTTAATGGTTTCAAAAAAATCCACATGTTTTTCTTTTCGTCGTCTTTGATTTTCACCACCATTCTCACCCCTGATTCTGAATATGGTAATGTAAAATCAACATACGCGGTCCTATGTGCGATGATCGTCGTGTCGCCCACCACAGCATCAAATGTCTGCACCATATGAATCAAAGAGAAGAAAAACATATTGGGGTTTTTTTTTCTTTTTTTATGAAGAGAGCAAATGAGATTGAAGGAAACTAGCTAGAATGAGATTAAATGAAGTAATATATGTACCTTATTTTTAATTTGGTGAAGAAGGTCATCATAAGTCCCAGCCATCTTCTTTGAACTGTTGACATAAGGAATAAGGTCATGTGGAACATCAAATGGCAAATTCTTTAAAGTCTCTCTAAAGATGTCATAGGAAAATCCCGAAAAGGAAATCGGCTTGTTAGTACGAGGATCCCATTCCACCTCGATAAATTCTTCAAAACCAGAACAAATAGGAACTCCAATCTTCAACTTGGGTCGTCCAACGACAGGAATCACCCAACCTCTTGGTGGTGTTCTTGTTTGTCCTGGCCAGACAATTTTTTCAAGCACATTTTCTCTGGAAATTGATGAATTAACTATTTCTTTGGCAAATAATTGCCTCAAATTCGGAGGCACAATTCCTTTCCGGGAAGTCCAATATCCAATAACTATCTCTCTTTTCCCTCTCACGTTGATTATTTCATAGGCAGCAGGCGGTAATTGTCGTCCAGTCAGATCGAACTCTCCACTTATTCCTTTAAATTTAGTACCTTCCAGCATTTTCAGCAGCATGGGGCCTGGTTCGGAGGCCCTTAGCTCGAACGATTCGCTTCCTAATTTTCTTGTAGTCTTTTGCCCAAAGGCACTAGATGAGTTCATCTTTGCAACTAAACTCTCGGCAGCACTAGCTAATGCCCATATTGTATCATACGACCAAAGACCAAACAAGTTCAAATCTGAAGTACTTTTTTGCCTGTGAAATCTTATTGCAAAATCTTTAAGCCCTTTTGACAATGGAACATACGGCCTAACTCCCACCACGCCTTGCATTTTGTCCATGACATCTACAGCCGTTGGATCTAATAGAACGGACAATCCATCAGTGATGATCCATGCAAAGCCTTTCCTCATCATTTTCATTTCTGCTGAAATCCGGAAGAGCTGAGACCCAAGTGAGGGTTTCATGTGCACCAACACGACCCTCGTCTCCATTTTCATTATCTCACGAAGCTCGTTAACAATCTTGTACCGCTCATGATCTCGATAAGATGTTGGAGAGATTACACTTCTATAAGAGATGCTTGTATCGATCTGTTGAAAGGCATCTGTTAGATATGGAATCAAACCGTTGCCATATTCGGAGTCTTCATGGATGAGAACAACCTCGCGCCAGCCATAGTGTTCGACAATGGATGCGATAGCTTTCACTTGAGAGCAGTCGTCTTGTGCTGTTCGGATGAAGAAAGGGTTGTGGGATGGGGACAGAGAGGGGCTTGTGGCTGAAAAGGATATTATGGGAATCTGTGCTTTTTCCCCGAGGCTTATCACGAACTTTGCTTGTGTTGACCTTTGGGGTCCAACAATGGCATGAACTTCTTCCTTCTTCATCAGCTCTAAAGCTACATTTAAATTAGGAAGGAATGAGAGATGAATAAAAATAGGACCTTTAGACATCTAATCACGATCTCACTCCTAAAATAAGACGCAACACTATTGTTTTGCAAACATTATGCCTACATGTTGTCTCGTTATTGCTTTCTTTGTTGCCTCGATGTCATTTTCTTGTGTACTTCCTTTTTACGTTGTTTTTACCGCTTACAAAATTTTTGTGGAGCACATAATATTGAGAGTTCTAGTTGCATGGTTGGTGCTAGTGACATAGTCAACACCTTCGGTTGTTGCATTGAAGCAATAGTCACTACTACAATTAATTAATGTATATTAGATGACGGGTTTTTAGTAATACTATACAAAGAGTTTCATGTTTAGGATTTTCATGCTGCACTTTAGATGACGTTTTAAAGAAATTGTCGTATAATACATAATATTTAATAATCCATATGAGAGTTATCAGTATTTATCAAATTTGTTCCTATCTAACATAATACTATTGGATCAAATTATAAAGACATTGTTGAGAAAAAGATGGCTTTTGCTAGATGAAATAGTTGTTACAATAAAGAATCATTAGTCTAACTGAATAACCAAATAAAATAGATATAAATTTCACTTCCCTTTACTCTCTCACATCTCTCCGTCGTTTTAGTTCCTCTCTCTCCCTCTCACCTCTGCCGTCATAATCTCCTCTCGCCTTCATCATTGCCTCCAACACTGTCGTCTCCACTTAGCCTAAATTTTGCCTTGCCCTTCCTTCCATCACGTTTAGACGGCACTGTTTTCAGTTCGTCGCTAGCGTCGCCTCCTCGAGTCCGCCACCATTCCATTAGCTCCTCGGGTCCTCATTTTCCTCCTTACAAAGTTTTAGTTTTTATTAGTTTTAGCAGTTAATTAGCGTTATTCGTTTTTGTTATAAGGTTATTAGTTTTAGTGAGTTTTAGTTATTAGTTTTGAGTTATTCTAATTAATTTTTCAGTTATTATTTTACTAGTTTAGATTTTCTTTTCATTAATTTTTTTTTGTTATTATTTGTTTATAATATCGATTTCAATCTATGTTGGATGAGGCATATTTTCATGAATTTTAAAATCTTACTATGTTTTGTTTTGTTTTGTTTTGTTCTGGTTATTTATTTAGTTTTAGTTATTAATTATTAATTAGTATTATTAACCTTTATTATTTGCTAAGAGTATCCAAAAAAGTTTCCGTAAAACAAAAATTATGAAACAATGACGACAACAACAATAACAACAACAATAGAAACATATAAAATTTCATTTTTTCAAAACCAATTACAGTAAATAGTAGGTTTTAAAAATATTTATAATAAACGTTAAATGTATTATGTAAATAATTTATTTACTCATTTATTTCTAGTATATAATTTTTATTTACACAATAAATAAATAAATGGTGCTAATAATGTATAACCCCTGTGTTTTCGATGTAATATTTCTTATTGACTTGGTAAATAATTTAAATACATTGTATATTTGACATTTACTATAAATATCTCCAAAACTTGATATTTATTTCAAAAAATTTTAAAAATATGACATTTTTCTTGTTCTTTCTAATAATAATAAGGCAATTTCTCTAATAAAAATGGTGCTTTTTGACCCCATGTGTAACCATACTTTTTAGTTTGACTTTGAACCGATTGGTTTAAATGTAAAGATCCTATGCTATCATGATAGAACGGAGCACCCAATTTTTTTTATTTACTAAACAGTAACTCACTTAACAGATTAAAGAAAAAAAGAAAAGAAAAAACATAGATCATGCCTTCTTCACCATTGTTCACCATTCTGAACCCCTGAATCAAAGACCGAAAAAAGTATGAAGCTTTTGAGAAATCAACTAAAAGTAACGACTTTCAGGGAGCAATCAAGCTACATTGAATATGCGGAAGCAAGGTTTTTATTGGATGTACTAGACTCTTTTTTTGTTTCTGTGGAGATGATTATTTTAGGCCTTAGACTTTTGATCCAACGTTCCATACGATTATACACCACCAGTGGTCAAAAAACACCGTCCCCACCAGAAAAGTGCCATAATGATGATGATGATGATGATCATAAAGAAATCCAAGACATACCTGCTGATGCAGCAGCTACAGTGTCGCCCCCGGAGTCCCTCCAAAAAGGAGCTAGTCTCGTCCGAGAATTTATATACTTAGCGTAATAGTTAGAGATGGCCATGGAAATATAGTCTCTCGAGAGGTTTCCGACTGGAGAATGCAAGTCAAGGATTACTCCAACCCGTATAATTACTTCCGGTATTCGCCTCATAGATTTGTTTACGGCTCCCTTATTTTCATTGCTACTTGATGCTTCAACAAACATCAGACAAAGGCCTAACCCAATAAACAGCAGGCTTGAGGTACGTATGGAGTGATCCTTTTTAGCCATAATAATTTGTTATCTCTAATTACAATATATATACACACACGCACACACACACACCTTAGTTTAAATTTATATGATTTCTTATATGTAAAGTACTATGAAATAATATAGCAGAAGTATTTTCATATATTACACAGTGTTCAGCCCAGTCGCTACAGCTAGCAGCTTCCTAGAAAGCACTGGAGAGAGAGGGAAGAGTAAGGAAGTCTTAACTTCAAACGTAAAGAATAATTTTAAACCTCTTTTTCTCACCAAAATTTCCCTTAATGACTTCAAGACTAAGATTCCGTTTGGCACTTTAGTTGACTTTAGTTGGAACTAATGAGGTCTAACTAATTATAATGTAAAAACTCTGCACCAACAGTAAAAAATAAAAATTACTACAGTTTAAAGCTTTTACACGTTATATTTTTTAAATTTAAAACTTTAATTAAAACTAAAGTGCCAAAAGGCCTATAAAAATATATTTGACGACTTAGTTCTGTCTGCTACTAGCTAGAGATGCAACAATGGGCTGGGGCTTGTGGGCTGGCATGGGCCCGTCACTGTTCAAGGCATAGCCTAGCTCATACATATAAGTGGGCTGGGTTAGGTTGAGCCGGGCCAACATATATAGGCTCAAGGGTCGGCCGAGCACGGCCTATGAAAAATCATGGGCCAAGCTAGGCTTAGACTAGGCTAGGCTGACACGTTTGGGCTCATCATGGGCTGGCCCATCCTGGGCCGTGATGGGCCCACAAATGGGCCAACCCACCAAGGCCTATTGTGGCCCAATATCATTTATAATGTTTTTCTTTTTCTTTTTTGTTTTTTAGCAATTTTGTATGCATCTTATGCATAATTATTATGATTGTATTGTTTTTCCCTTACCAACGTTCTGTCCCATTGAGTTTTTCTTAGAAAGGATCTTAATAAGGCAATCGTAAATAAAATATCCCTTTTCATACTTCTATTAACTATTTAAACTTTTATATTTGTTAACTTGTTTGAAAATTCAAAAATAAAAAATAAAAAATAAAAATTGCATGTTTAGATGAGTTGACTCATCTAAACTCACAATGGGCCAAAACAGGTCTACTAATCCTAACTCATAGATGGGCTCAAATACGCTAGCGCATTTAAGGCCCACGGTACGGCCCAGCCTGCCCAACGGCACGGCCCGGTCTAGCCCATATAAAATTAACCTGTGGACCAGGTTGGCCTGTTCTTACATCTCTATCTATTATAATATAAAACAAAAGTATATTTTGGTATATAACTTTTATATTCTATGGTATTTTGGTTCTGACTTTCTTCCCCCTCTCTCTAATATAAAGAAGTTGTGTTTTGAAGAGGACTACTACATTGACGTGATTAATACTCTTGCCTAACGCGATTGACATTTTGACTACGTGGGTGATTAATCACCCCACAAATTTGTCAAGACTTCAAAGGCCAAAAATTTGGACCCGCAAACGTACCTGCATGTATTGTGTCTTGGACGATATGTTAATTTAAAAAAAGAATCAAAAGGATGGATAAAAATTGAGCCATTTGTGAGAAATGATTCTGTTTCATTTTTAGTATTTTAAATAGCATTCAATCAATTATATTATGACATATTATTAAAAAAATATAAAATTTATTAAATATTATTTTAAATTTTTTATATAATATGTTATAATATGATTGATTAGAGATCGTTTGAGATAAATTGAACAATGGATTTGAATCTTGTAAATCTATATAATTCTTTTTTTATTATTATTTACAAATTCTCTCCAATGACAGAGGCTGATGGAGTCTACGATCACAATCATGGTCACGTCCAACGGAAGTTTTTGTCACTTCTTGGAAATTGTCCTGCTTTGAAATTTCGTTGTTTATAAAGAACTATCAACTCAGTGTAACCGTAGAATTTAGAGGGATTTTTAAGAAAATAAAATAGATACTGAAATTGTGGGAAATTCGGTAATTTATGGCAACATACATAATTAAAATTCATAATGAAAAATCAACAAGTGAGGTGGGGTACAAACTTGAGCACAAGAAGAGCACTTGAAAGTTGCAAATTTATTGGGTGTTTAGGAGAGCAGTATTAACTATCAGTTTGAGCTTAAAAACTATAGCATATAAAAACATTACACTATAGCTTTTTACTGTAATATATGAAAGCTATATACTGTTCAAAGTTTAATGACTAATAGGGTGTTTAATAAGGTAGTTAGAACTTATTTTACTATAGCATATGAGAGCTTTACATTGTAGCGATTTTTTTTACTACTGTAGCACGTGAGAGTTTTACATTGCTCATAATTGAGAAAGTGGTCTAAACCATAGTTTAA
Source organism: Artocarpus hirsutus (assembly GCA_946598075.1). NCBI lineage: Eukaryota > Viridiplantae > Streptophyta > Magnoliopsida > Rosales > Moraceae > Artocarpus > Artocarpus hirsutus. The sequence continues at coordinate 8,450 of CAMOHE010051931.1, forward strand.
ACCGACTTGTCAAACACCCTTTAAAAAATTTAATCACCTTTTGATCACTAAAAGTAGGTCGTAGAAAGTTTTTTGCGACTAAACGATCATGTAGTTGCCAAAAAATGAGGCCTTCAACGACTTAAATCATAGAGGGTGTTTAGAAGAGTGGTGTGAGCCAGTGATTAGAACCACTTTTACTGTAGCATGTGAGAGCTTTACACTGTAATAATTTTTTTTATTATTATTGTAGCATGTAAGAGCTTTACATTATTTATAATTGAATTTGTGATAAAAACTGTGGTTTTCATCACTCAACCAAACATGGGGTAGTCGTGGAAAGCTATAAACTGAGTTGTTATAAATAACTGAAAGGCACAGAAAGTTGATTGATAAGGGGACCCATTTTATTTTATTTTTCTCTTCACATGACTACGCCAAAAACCTTCGGGAACTAGCATTTGCTCACAAAAAGCTCCTCTACAAAGTTTTAGCGGCTAAATTCTATCAGTCGCCGACTGTAATTTTTTAAAGAAACAAAAAATATTTTGGTGTCTAGTAATAGTTGTTGCATGCGAAGACTTCAGCAAATATCTTCTTTTTATGTAAAATATTACTTATGGCTATTTTTGTACCATGTACTTTTAAAGGCCGTTTCTTTCGACGTAAATAAGCTCAATATATGGACCCAACGTATGCTTAAAGAACTAATATTGGTCGTGGTTTAATGGACTATAAGTAAGCAAAAGGGTTTATTCTTTTTTAACAAGATAATTTGAGAACTTTTCATAATACCATCTTTTAATATTTAATTTTTATAAATGCCACATATGTTTATTTATGATACTACTTAACATGTAATATAAATGAGAGTGTTACATAAACTTTTCAAAATATAGCATAAATAAATGTAACTTTTAAAATATTACTTAAATTTAAAACTTTAATTAAAACTAAAATGCCAAAAGGCCTATAAAAATATATTTGACAACTTAGTTCCGTCTGCTACTAGCTACAGATGCAACAATGCGCTGGGGTCTGTGGGCTGGCACGGTCCCGTCATTGTTCAAGGCATGGCCTAGCTCATACATATAAGTGGGCTGGGCGGGGCCAGGCCAATATATATAGGCCCAAGGGTCGGCCTAGCACGGCCCATAAAAAATCATGGGCAGAGCCGGGCTTGGACTAGGTTAGGCTGACACGTTTAGGCTCATCATGGGCCGACTCATCCTAGCCCATCATGGGCCAGGATGGGCCCCACAAATGGGCCAACCCATCAAGGCCCATTATGGCCCAATATCATTTATACTGATTTTCTTTTTCTTTTTTGTTTTTTAGCAATTTTGTATACATCTTATGCATAATTATTATGATTGTATTCTTTTTTCCTTACCAATGTTCTGTCTCATTGGGTTTTTCTTAAAAAGGTTTTTAATAAGCCAATCATAAATAAAATATCTCTTTTCATAGTTCTATTAACTATTCAAACTTTTATATTTGTTAAATTTAAAAATAAAAATTAAAAATTAAAAATTGCATGGTTAAATGGATGGACTCATCTAAACCTACAATGGGCCAAAACAGATCTACTAATTCTAACTCGTAGATGGGCTCAAATGGGTTAGTACATTTAAGGCTTATAGTACGGCCTGGCCTACCCAATGGCATAGTTTGGCCTAATCTACGTAAAATTAACCTGTGGGTTAGGCGTGGGCTAAGTCGATCTGTTCTTGCATCTTTATTTATTATAATATAAAATAAAAGTATATTTTGGTATGCAACTTTTACATTTTATGATATTTTGGTTGTGACTTCCTTCCCACTCTCTCTAATAGAAAGAAGTTGTGTTTTGAAGAGGACTGCTACATTGACGTGATTAATACTCTTGTCCAACGCGATTGACATTTTGACTACGTGGGTGATTAATCACCCCACAAATTTGTCAAGATTTCAAAAGCCAAAGATTTGGACTGGCAAACGTACCTGCATGTCTCGTGTTTTGGACGATGTGTTAATTTAAAAAAATAATCAAAAGGATGGATAAAACTTGAGTCATTTGTGAGAAATGATTCTGTTTAATTTTTAGTATTTTAAATAATATTTAATTAATTATATTATGATATATTATTTAAAAAATATATATAAAATTTAATTAAATATTATTTTAAACTTTTTATATAATGTGTCATAATATAATTGATTAAAAATTATCTAAGATAAATTAAACAATAAATTTGAATCTTGTAAATCTATATAACTCCTTTTTTTTTTTTTATTTACAAATTCTCTCCGATGACGGAGGCTGATGGAGTCTACGATCACAATCATGGTCACGTCCAACGGAAGTTTTTGTCACTTCTTGGGAATTGTCCTGCTTTGAAATTTCGTTGTTTATAAAGAACTATCAACTCAGTGTAACCGTAGAATTTAGAGGGATTTTTAAGAAAATAAAATAGATACTGAAATTGTGGGAAATTCGGTAATTTATGGCAACATACATAATATTCATAATGAAAAATCAACAAGTGAGGTGGGTACAAACTTGAGCACAAGAAGAGCACTTGAAAGTTACAAATTTATTGGGTGTTTAGGAGAGCAGTATCAACTATCAGTTCAAGCTTATAAACTATAGCATATAAGAGCATTACACTATAGCTTTTTACTGTAACATGTGAAAGCTATATATTGTTCAAAGTTCAATGACTAATAGGGTGTTTAATAAGGTAGTTAGAACTTATTTTACTATAGCATATGAGAGCTTTATACTGTAGTGATTTTTTTATTGCTACTGCAGCATGTGAGAGTTTTACACTGTTTATAATTGAGAAAGTGGTCCAAACCATAGTCTAAACCGATCTGTCAAACACCCTTTAAAAAATTTAATCACTCTTTGATCGCTAAAAGTAGGTTGTAGAAAGTTTTTAGCTACTAAACGATCATGTAGTGGCCAAAAAATAAGGCCTTCAATGACTTAAATCATAGAGGGTGTTTGGAAGGGTGGTGGGAACCAGTGATTAGAACCATTTTTACTGTAGCATGTGAGAGCTTTGCATTGTAACAATTTTTTTTTATTATTACTATAGCATGTGAGAGCTTTATACTATTTATAATTGAGTTTGTGGTAAAAATTGTAATTTCTACCACTCAATCAAATATGGAGCTAGTCGTGAAAAGTTATAAACTGAGTTGTTATAAATAAATGAAAGGCACATAAAGTTGATTGAGAAGGGGACCCATTTTATTTTATTTTTTCTCTTCACATGACTGCGCCAAAAACCTTCAGGAACTAGCATTTGCTCACAAAAGGGTTCCTCTACAAAGTTTTAGCGGCTAAATTCTATTAGTCGCCTACTGTAATTTTTTAAAAAAACAAAAAATATTTTGGTGTCTAGTAATAGTTGTTGCATGCGAAGACTTCAGCAAATATCTTCTTTTTATGTAAAATATTACTTATGGCTATTTTTGTACCATGTACTTTTAAAGCCCGTTCTGGAGCACGTCCTTCGACGTAAATAAGCTCAATATATGGACCCAACGTATGCTTAAAGAACTCATATTGGTCGTGGTTTAATGCACTATAAGTAAGCAAAAGGGTTTATTCTTTTTTAACAAGATAATTTGAGAACTTTTCATAATACAATCTTTTAAGATTTAATTTTTATAAATATCACATATATTCATTTGTGATACTACTTAACATGTAATATGAATGAGAGTGTGACAAAAACTCTTCAAAATATAGCATAAATAAATGTAACTTTTAAAAGTGTGACATAACGTGTAATTTTTTCATATAATTTTAATCCCACTTGGTGGTTTAAATTAATTAGGTTTGAATAAACAAATGATAGAGAAATCATCCTAGTAGCCCATTTTCCACCTTTAGAAATTAGCTATGCAAATACCCAGGTCCAAAAAATGCTAAAGAACCAAAAAAAAAAAAAAAATCCCTTTAAAAAAGCAAAAAAAAAAACTTAAAATATGATCAGGTTTCATGTCAAGGATTGCTGCCAGAGCGCCTTTGGCACGCCTCTAGGAGCCCCTATAGCTATAATCTAGGGTGACGCTCTAGGTGCATCAGACTCCAGCTATTATTAGCCAAATGTGACAAGAACAAATCTTGGAATGGATTGACACCCTGCAACACCCAAGAGGTAGCGAATTTTAATCCTTGATTAATCATCCATTTAATTATTAACTTCAGTATTATTCTATTAAGAGCCCGAAGCTTAACTATTCATTATATATCGCATTACAAAACTTCAATTACTCAGCCCTTGACTCTCATTATATGCAACGTCTTTGTAGGCTATCTATAATCAACTCAAGAACAAGTTTCATTTTACCTTTTTGATTATTTTATTTAAAAGTTCTATTATTTTACCATTGAGAAACCCTTATTTTATAAGACACATAGAAATAAAGTATCATTTGGTTACCTATCTAACTAAATGACCGAGACTATTCATTTTTTCGAAGTCTCAAATAAGGCCTTTGATTCAAAATCTTTTCTTTTTTAGTATATATATTACTTTCTGGTTGATAGTATATAAACCAAACGATAATTTATGATATAGTACTATTACCACAAACAAATAGGCTATAGGCAATTCTTAATTTTTTATTTATAAAATCATTACATTTTTAACTTGGAAACACAATTTTAGATCAATTTTGATGAGAAATTTGAAAAAGTATGCAAATAGCTAAGAATTATCTAAAATCAAATAATTAATTTCTAATAACTAAATAAGAGAAGAACAATCTAGAACGTTTCAGGAAAATGTAAAACAAACATTGGGAACCGGAAAAACCATTTTAAAGCATGTACTCTTTAGCAGAAAATAAATTGTAATTACATGTGAGTGAAGAAAGTGATTTTGAAACTAGAAAATGTAAAAAGAAAAAACAAAAAAAGATCTTTACAAAAGGAAATACAAAACCGTAACTCCTTAAAAAAAAAAAAAAAGACAAATCCCAAACTGTTATAATTAGTGAATTACTAGATATTATCATTTTTTTGCTAAAAGATACTAGCTGTTTTATCTAATATCCATGGATGATGCCTCCGAATTCGTTGGCACAGTTGGTGGTTCACCTCTAAACAAATATAAATGCTCCTTTTTTTTTTTTTTTTTTCATTGATTATGCAAATTTAAACTCTTCTAGTGGTGTCGTGTATGGATATACTTACAAGTAAATGACTAGCTAGTTTTGATGTAAAAAAAATAAAACATACTTTCTATTTTCTTTTTTGGCGACTAAATTTTAGTCACCAAAAGGTGCATTTTGGCTAACTGCAAGTGTAATATTTCGTGACTGATATTTTAGTAAAAAAAAAAAAAAAACTAACAACATTTTAGTCGTTAATGTTATTTTCAACTACTAAATTAATTTAATGGTAAAACTTTGTTCCCTTCCTTTTTTAATATTTAGCATCAAAACTTTTTGTGACTAAAAACACTTTGTCCCTAAATCTACTTTTGCAACTAAAAAGTTAGTCAATAAATTTGAGACCAAAAATTACATATATGTTTACCAAATACTTCGAGGATTAAAGTTCAGTCGTTAAAAGAGAGATTCAACTACTACAAATTTTTATAGGATGTTTAAAAGATCAGTTGAAACTAAAATTATTGGTTTGAAAATTATAGCACAAAAAACTTTATACTATAACAATTTTTTGTTTTTTATCGTCGGTTCCAGCCAAGATGCCGAACAACTCGGTAGTTGTTAAACGTACAATTTAGGCTTGGTGCTATGAAAGTGATTGGAGGATGAAAATTAATAAGCTTGGTGGCATGAATGTGATTGAGAATGCAAATCAATGCGTGGAACTAATGACCGGGTTAAAAGTCAAATTAAATTCATTCCAGATGCCGTCTTCCATAAGTTTTGCCAGAAAGAATTTGCCGACTTTTTCTTCAGTCAATCGGTTGATGTACGTAGATGCGGAAAGTTACTATTGCTAACTGCTGCATTTTAGAATCCATTCAAAGAAGCACACGCCGCGATCATGGCCAAAAACAATCACCTCTTGTTGGTTTTTTATAGCTTGTTAATATTCAGCTTATTAGGCCCTTATCTCTGTGCTGAAAAGAATGGGCCAAGCAAACAAATAAGGGTAGGAGTAGGAGTGATCCTTGACTTGCATTCGCCTGTTGGGAGCACCTCAAGAAACTACATTTCCATGGCTATCTCCGACTTGCGTGCTGAATATCCAAATTCTCGAACGAGGCTGGCCCTTTCTGTAAAGAATTCTGGGAACGATACTGTGGCTGCTTCTTCAGCAGGTAATAATCAATACGATGCCTTCTTCTTCTTCTTCTTCTTCTTCTTCTTCTTCTTCTTCTTCTTCTTCTTCTTTTTTTAATTTATTTTGTTTCCCATTTCTTCTTATTTTTTTCATGCTTCGAAGTTTGACTTCATCTCCTGAATACATACCATCGTTATGACTACAAGCTTGTTTTTATTTTTATTTTCAATTTTTTAATTATTGCTAGTATATATATATGCCTTTTGTGTAGAATTGTTCTTATTGGTCTCTCTTATTTTCTTATTATTTTTTTTTAGTTCTGTGGTTAAATTTTAAATTTGTTTACGGCTTTTTTGTGATTTTTTTTCTTTTTAATTATATTTTATAAAGGAGTTAGATTTAAGAAAACACTACAACAAACGAGGATATGAAGTTGGTTAAAAGTTATCGTTAAAGGTTACAACAATGCTATTGAAAATATATTCGTCTTAACGAGTGTATATCGTTACTTTAAATTATAAAAACCATTGTATTACCCCCACGTTATTGGTGTCAGCGCGCACACGGCTCTAGCTTTGAACAACGGTTTCTTATGAAATTTTTGTCTAACGCGTTGCTTTAACGACAGTTAACAGGAAACCGTTGTCAAATGTCCCTCGAGAAGAAAAAGATAATTATGTTTTTACGGTTTTTTCACGGGTATCTTTATGTGTCCTATATATTTTGTCCATTATTTGACTTCACAGTTTAGTGATTTTGATATAATAATATTACATATTTGTCAAATCAATATTTTTAAAGTCTAATATTCAAAATGTATTTGAATATAAACAACAAATTATCTGTTAGTTTCTAAAATGATTTTAGAGAACTGTTTGCGTTGAAATTCTCTCAAATGATAATCAATTAATATTTCACTCAACTAGACTTAGGAATTGAATAAATCTCAATGTGATTTTTATTAATTTTTAAGGCTGCCATAAGATGCCCCAATAATTGAATTTCACTCTTATTTATAGTTCTTGGGGTGTTACATGTGTCTAAATAACTAACTTAATTTATACCGTTTACTAGTAACCCCTTCTATTTAGGTGTCTTATCTATTTACATGTGTTCTCATGTTAATTTCCTTTTGCTATTAGTTCTAAGCTTCTTATTTTCCTTCAAATCTCAGTTGTATCTCTAGTCACATTCTAACTTCCTCTTCTGATCTTTAGTTATATGACTTTGCTTCCCTCTTTTCTCCTATTTGTCTCAAAACGCTTCTTCTCTTTCTGTCCTATCTTCTTTGCTGTCATTTGGATTACAAATTGCCTCCCTCATCAGCCCCCTTTTCTTACAAAATCGTAAGTCCATACAAATTTTTCATTTTATGGGAAAACCTTCTTGTCTCTTTTCAAATATTGCGCCTCTCTTCGAGGTCCCAAACCTTAACCTTTAACCTTGCTTTTTAAACATGTCTTCTCTTTCTCAACCCGACCAAACTCTTCGTCAAATTTGTAGGAGAGTACAATATTCCTAATTTTGTTTCCACTGATTTTCTTCTTCCCGAAGCCAACGTTTTCACCGTAAAAAGGACGACCCCAACCAAATTGTGATTTCAATCGAAAGTCTTGTCACCTTGAAACTTTCTAAAACTTTTTATCGATTTCTTTTATAGGTTGTTTGACAATAGTTTCCACCACAAACTCAATTATGAACAATATAAAGCTCGCACATGCTACAATAACAATAAAAAAAATTACTATAATATAAAACTTTCACATGCTACAGTGAAAGTAGTTCTAACCAACGGTTCCCACCATCCTTCCAAACACCACTTTAGTTTACAAAAATCTCCCTACCACAATTAGCCCCTAGTGCTTATTGCATTCTTTCTTGCCTTCGCAACATGATCAAAGCCCATGACTTGTTTACATTTCCAATTTCCCTTAGTTTTCATTGCTATCACTATATCAAGATTGGCCACGTTTATTATTTATGGCCTAAACTCAAACATGATTTAATCAAGGGGATTACTTACTCTGATCTTCCCGGTTGGGGTGAACTTGCCTTGGTTATCGAAGGAAACTAGTTCAATATTTCATATTGTTCCATTAATTGTCATTTCCATATGTCTACAATTTCTAACCATTCTTAGACTCAAACTCTAGGCATTGTGGATCTCGATTACCTTGGGCAATTCTATTCTCCTAGTCAAGCTGGTTTGGAGCTCTTTCCACAGTAAATCTTATCAATCTTGGTCATATTAAACAATTCGAAGCTCGTCGAGAACTTCATTCGCTATACTCTTCAACTCTCAACTTTGATTGGAATAAGCCAAAATCTTAAGCTAGTGTCGGAAACAGAGGATATTTTGCAGTAAAAATAAAAACATTTTTAGAATTTGGGAATATTTGGTAAAAGAAAAATAGAAAAATAGAAACAGTAATTTTATTGGAAATAAAACTTGCGGGCTAATAGCAAATTGGTACAAATGGAGCTCTTGCCTCCAATAACTAGAATCGGCTTTAGAGTATTAGCCGAGTGGGTATTTTTCTAGAACCAGGAATACAAGTGAATTGGGAATTACAAAATCGAACTACTTGGCCTTTATATAGGCTTCTAATTCGGTGGTATTAGGCGGTTATTTGCTTGCTGTCAATCTTATTTGACGGTTGTAGTCTAGACCACTTTTTAAGTTATATACAATACAAAGTTCTTACATGTTACATTAACAATAAAAAAAAATTGCTACAGTATAAAGCTCTTATATGCTAAAATAGCAATAAAAAAATTGTTAGTGTAAAAAAAAATCGCTAGTATAAAACTCTCATATACTGAAATAAAAACAACTCCAACCACCCTATCAAACACCCATTTAAATTGTTTACCACCCTATCAAACACCCATTTAAATTGTTTTCATTGGTTAAGTGATATTAGTGCTTGTTTTTTATTGGTTAAGTGACAAAGTTTTGTGCTTGTATTTGGCTCTCCCACCTGATGTCTCTTGACCATATAATTATTGGACTCTTGTCTAATTGGATGAATGACGTGTCTTGTTGCTTCCAATTGGATGAGTGAAGTAGCCCGCTAGCTTGTTTTCCTTCCACCGTACGGCTCACATCCAACACATGTTGAGTTGTCTTCCTTAGTGAGTAAGAAATTCGGGAATGTTCTTCGCTATTTCAGGCGTTAGTCTCTTTCTTCATGCAACTCCTATGTTCCTACTTGCTTCCTAATTTTTCTGCTACAGAAAAGAATGCAACGCTTCAAGTGACATCAAAGCTTGCCAACCCTTCGAGCTGGGTTTTGATCAAGCTCTCCTTCCCAGTGAAGAGCGTGAATTTTGTTCTCTAAAAGACTGCTTTCACGCTCTAAAATTTGATTATCTGACTCACACTGCTAAGAAGCTAAACCCTAAGGAAGAGTCTAGTTTTGCTGGCAAAGGAGAAGACTGTGATATGCTTGGTATGGTTAATAGCTGAAATCAGACAAAACACAAGAAAAGTAGGAAAGAATGATCACTTTTATTTATTACTAAGAGCAAGAACTAGCTGCATAGGGGCTATTCAAATGAGCCCTGCACTCCTTACACAAATAGAAGAAGAGTCTAAATAATGATCGGTACCCTATACTACCCTTTCCTTCTCTACTAACTCTCTCTGATTTCCCGCTCAATCTCCTTTACCTAGGCCTAACTGCTTAACCAACTTCATTCTTTTCTTCCTTCCCTTCGTGAATTCTCGAAACGTCCTCCATATGCATACTGCACCCCCTCATTTCCATCTCCACATCACCAGACCCATTCTCCGTCAGCCTCATAGACAACGCTCTTGCTAACTCAGCCTTTTTCCTAGTGCCACGTCTAGCACATGTAAATCTTAGTGGAGTCTAGAGGGACCATTCACATCAATACCCTCCTCCCAGAGATGCACCTTGTCCTCAAGGTGAAACTCTGGAAAATGAGCATTTATCACCTCCAAAGACTCCCAAGTATCATCATGGGCAGGGAGGTCAGACTAGTGTATAAGAACTTCCAAGTCCGATGATGCATCTTGACAGATTTGCCTCACACCATGTAGCTCAGCAGATGCAGCCACCAACTCCAGGTCAGATGTCAGCTCTGAAGGTAAAGAACAAGTAGGGAGGAAGCTGCCTTTGGCTGTACGGTGCTGTGACACATGAAAAAAGTCATGAATAGTTGTAGAGGGTGGCAGTTTAAGGTGATATGCCACCACTTCCACTCTCTGTAAGATCTCAAATGGCCCATAATACCGAGGAGCAAGTTTCACAAACCTACGACATGCTAACGATTGGTGTCGATAAGGTTGCAGTTCAAGGAACACCAAATCCCCTACTCCGAATTGCACATCCCAATGTCTTCCATCTGCTTGAGATTTCATCTTCTGTTGGTCCCCCAAAAGGTGCTGCTTCAATTCGTCTAACATTGCATCCCTCTCCCTTAATTCGTGGTCCACTGTAGCCACTTGAGAAGTCCCCAATGTATAACAGATCAATGGAGGAGGGTCTCACCCATATAAGGCGCGAAAGGGTGTGGTTTTAGTGGCCATATGGAAACTTGGATTGTACCAAAACTCAGCCCATGGAAGCCAACGGTGCCACTGCCTAGGCGTCCCAAAGGATAAGCATCTCAAATAAGCTTCAAGACAGCGATTTACCACTTTCGTTTGTCCATCGATTTGGGGATGGTAGGTTGTGCTCTATAAAAGTGTATAACCTTGTAGCTTGAACAATTTTGTCTAGAACAAGCTCATAAATACGCGGTCTCTATCCGACACGATGGCATGTGGAACTCTGTGCAAATGAACCACCTCTCCGATGAAAGCAGCAGCCACAGTAACAACAGTATAAGGGTGCTTTAGTGGAATAAAGTGGGCATATTTACTGAGATGATCAACCACTATAAGAATTGCATCAAACCCTTCAGACTTATACAACCCTTCAATAAAATCCATAGACAGATCCTCCTATACATGCTCGGGTAGAGGCAAAGGCTACAAAAGGCCTCTTGGAGCTAAAGCCAACTATTTATGCTGTTGACAAACTTGGCACTTCGCCGCATAGGACATCATATCTGCCTTCATTCCAAACCAAAACCGCTCTGCTGCCAGACATTGGTAGGTTTTCAAGACTCTAAAATGCCCCCCAACAGCTTTGTTATGATACGTTTGAAGCAATTCTGAAATAAACGGAGAAGAACGTGATAGGACTAAGCACCCCTCATGGAACAAACGGTCTTGCTCAATGGTGAGACCTAGGTGTGCCTTCAGATGATGCAAGATATCTACCTTAATTCGTGCCAACTTTTCATCCAATTCCACTTGCTGTGCCAACTCCTCCGTGTTTAGCACCATGGGTGTTGAGATAGCTCCTAAACCAAATGCGGCTGGCACCTGTGATAATGCATCTGTTGCTCTATTTTCCCCCTGTCTTGTATTGAATCTCAAAATCGTACCAACAACTTGGACATCCATTTCTTATTGTCTTCACTGATTACCCGTTGTTCTAGAAAGAACTTCAAACTTCCTAATCCGTGCAAATAATAAAATGCGTCCCTAATGTATATGGACACCACTTTTGCACAGCTAGTATTATGGCTATCAATTCTCTTTCATAAACTGATTTGAGATGCTTTTGAGGGGGGAGAGCTTGGCTGAAAAAAGCAATAGCGGCTGCTCCTGCATCAAAACTGCCCCTACCCCTACTCTGGAAGCATCAGTTTCCACAATAAACAGTCGGCTAAAGTCAGGCAAGGCCAGCACAAGAACTTTTGTCATCTTCTGCTTTAAGAGATTGAAAGCGCGTTCTGCTTCCTTGTTCCAAATAAAATTGTCTTTTTTGAGAAGGTCCGTCAATGGGAAGGCAATAGAACTATATCTTGTCACAAACTTGTGGTAATATCCTGTAAGACTGAGGAAGCCTCGACACTCCCTCAAGTTGGTCTGAATCAGCCAATTCTTCATCATCTCTCCTTTGGACACATCGACTGTGACCCTTTGCCTTGAAATGATGTGCCCTAGATATTCCACACTTGGCTGCCCAAATGTGCATTTTTTTCATTAGCGAACAACCCTTTTTGATGCAGTTCTCTCAATACTATCTTTGAGTATGCCACATGCTCCTCTTCTGAATAGCTATATACAAGTATGTCATCAAAGAATACCAAAACAAACTTGCATAAATAAGGCCGAAAGACCTTGTTCATAAGGGATTAGAATGTCACCCGTGTATTCGTGAGTCCAAATGGCATCACTAAGAACTCATAGTGGCCATCATAAGTACAAAAAGCTATCTTAGGCATGTCCTCATTACGGAGTCGGATTTGGTGGTACCCTGACTTAAGATTGATCTTAGAAAAAATGGTTGCTCCATGTAATTCATCAAGTAACTCATCAATAACTGGAATTGGGAAACAATTAGGGACAGTCTTGTGATTAAGGGCCCTATAATCCACACAAAGCCTCCAACTCCTATCTTTCTTTTTAACCAAGAGCACAGGACTCAAAAATGGGGTAACACTTGGTTGGATTATGCCCGTTGCTAACATCTCTCCAACTAAACCCTCAATCTTAGCCTTTTGCACCTGTGGGTATCGATATGGCCTTACATTTATTGGTGACACTCCTTTGAGAACAATGGAATGCTCTCGGCCCAAAATTGGAGGCAGCCCTTTTGGAACTTGGAATACACTTTTCCAATGCCACAACACTGCTTGAACAGTGATTGGCACCTACACGATAGAACAGACCATTTCCCCACCGTCCCTTTCTAGTTGCCTTATTTCTAATGGGATCCCATGGCCCTCGTGTCTCACTACTCTCTGCATAGCCTTCAAAGAAATAGCTATCTTACTCAAGCTGGGTCTCCTCGTAAGCATACTGAAGTCTCTCCAATGCAAAACTTCATAGTAAGTGATGACCAGTTGACTTGCATTGTCCCCAGTGAAGCTAACCACTGTATATCTAAAATCACATCTATGCTTCCCAAATTGAGAGGCAAGAAATCTTCTACTACTTCTAGCTCCTGTAATGATAAGACCATGCCCTTACAAACTCCCTCACCTCTTATAGAAACCCTTATGCCCATCACAACCCCATAACTCCCTATACTGTCTATTGGAAGCTCTAATTTTCTTACCAAATCAAGAGAAATAAAATTATGGGTAGCTCCACAATCAATAAGTACCACCACTTCTTGTTGCTTTACTATCCCCTTTAATTTCATTGTCCAAGGAGTGGTGAGTCCCACCACTAAATTCAAAGAAATCTTGGCCACCTCTTTTAGCAAGCCTCCCTCGTCTGACTCCGCTACCTCATCTGGCTTGCTCTCGGCTCCTTAAATCACCAATAGCTGTAATTCTCCTCTTGGGCAGTAGTGGCCATAAGAGTATTTGCCATCACATCGATAACATAGGCCCTTCTCTCGTTTGGCCCAAATCTCGGCGTCTCTTAATCTCCTAAAGGAATTCGTGGCACTACTATGGAATTTATCTAATATCCTCTACTGCTTTTAGAGTCCAATGGATAAATTTTTTTAATCATTATAGTTGTAAGTATTAAAGTTGGGTTGGGACCATACACTAGCCTGATTAAGAGAAGTTTTAGCAGGCCTTAATTGCAAATTCTTGTCTTCAATTCGTTGGGCCATATCCATAATCCAGCCTAAGCCTTGAGGCTTTATAACTCTTACCTCAACCTTGGTCTCTGAGCGCAAGCCATTAATGAAAGAGCTCTCTAGAACCTGCTCCGATAAATCGACGAGTGGCATGGCGAGTACCAGCAATACTCTTGGATGGTGGACTCCTTGCGAAGCGCAAGCAGGTTTTCTCACTAATTTCCTTCTTGTGTTGGCCTAAATCGATCCGTTATCATCCCCTTCAGCTCTGTCCAGCTCTGAAGAGCACAACGACCGTCCTCCCCTTGAAACCATGCCAAAGATTCCCCATCAAAGCTCACCACTACTACTTCCAACTTCTCATGCTCACTCAGATGATTGAGCGCAAAGCAACACTCAGCCCTAAAGATCCAACCGTCGGGATTCTGGCCATCAAAGGTGGGCATCTCTACCCTATGAGTCTAACACTCCATCCTTCCACCGCCTTCATGTCCCTCACACGACTCCATTGCTTCCTGTCACCTGCAAGTCTCCCACTCCCCCAGCGTGACCATCGACTGAACCATCGGTGTAGCCGCTCTTGCCAGTGCTGCCTCAGTTGATCCCTTCATGAGCTGCCGTCGTATTCCCTGCAATTTAGTCAGTACTATTGTCATTCCATCCTCCAACCTAAAGAGTTTCTTGACATCGGTCTTTCCTTCTTCCAATTCTCGTTGGAAAGCCTCCTTACTCGATTCCACCTTCTCCAAACAGTTTTCAAACTTCTTCGTCCCAAAGATCGGACGCTCTGATAACAAATTTGATATGCTTTGGTATATTTAATAGCTGAAACAAGACAAAATACAAGAAAAAGTAGGAAAGGTTGATCACTTTTATTGATTACTGAGAGCAAGAACTAGTTGGATAGGGGCTATTCGAGTGAGCGCTGCACTCCTTTCACAATATAGAAGAAGAGTTTAGATGATGATCGGTACCCCATACTCCTATTTCCTTCTCTACTTATTCTCTCTTATTTCCCTCTCAATCTTCTTTCCCTAGGCCCAACCGCTTAACCAACTTCATTTTTTCCTTTCTTCCCTTCCTAAATTATCGAAACCTCCTTCATATGCTTACTACACCCCCCGTTTCCACCTCCCCATCACCAGACCCATTCCCCATCAGCCTCATAGACAACGCTCTTGCTAACTCAGCCTTTTTCCTAGTGCTAAGTCTAGCATATGTAAATCTTATTGGAGGTCTAGGAGGACCATTCACATTAGACTCTGCAATTTAGATCTTTGGAAATTTTTCTTTTGTGTTGTTTCTCTATTTGTAGCCATTGTAGCCATGTACTTGTACTTTTCTTTTAAATATAATTTACTTGTTTCATCATTAACTGCAAAGAGTGGAAGTTTCGTTTTTTTCTTTTGCGAAAACCTACTCCTCTTTTCCTATAAATATCTTTACATAATCTCTTCCCTAACTTTTACTTCTTTCACTTGACAATCAATATTTTTCAATACTTTCTTTCTTAGATTTCTCCTTTTTGAACTTAGGAATACTCTTACGATATCAACGGCTCCTTCCATCGACCAAATTTGTACTGACCTACAAATTCCTGAAGGCATCGAAATCCAATTCTTCAATCAGACAACGTCGACGAATCCTAGTGATTTTATCCTTTGTCTTCGTCGGTTGCAACGCGTTAGCCTCCCTCTCCAACAATTTCTTCGTACAGAACTAGATTGATCGCTTTTCCAGATACTTCCTAAAGCAAAACTCGTTGGAAACTGGCCAGAGAGGAAAAGAGTGCCTTAGAAAAGGTTGGTACTGCACGTGAGTCCACTTTGGAGAACGTGCAAATCTCAGTTGACTCATAGGCTTTAGAAGAGGAGAAGTCATGAAATTCCAAAGAAACCTTTGCCTCCCTCTTCTCAGAATATTCCTCCCATACCATCAAAACACTTGCTTCCACCTTCACTTTCTTCTAGTTCTGTTGCCGCTATGCGCCCCTCTGTGGCACAAGATCTCCCATCTACCTACGGATCTATCTCTTCTGATTCAACTGCTTCTAGTGCCAATACTCCTACCCTTGCCCTCCCTTAGGCTCGGTCATTAGAAAATATCCTCTGTTAGTCTTGTCTTAAATCTCCTAGTAATTCCAGTTCTAGAGCAAGAAACAATGACCAGTCTGCGATCGAGAAGTTGGACCAGTCTTATTTCAAGAAACAGATTGAATACTCTCACTCTTCTTCCACTTCTGGCATTAACTCTGATTTTTCCACGACTATTGTCACTACTGCTAGCAAATCCACCAGTCTTCCCTTTGGTAGTGCCTCTCAAGCCTGGATTTCTAGTAGAGATGGGCATTGAAATCTATTAGATTGGGTTTGCCCTTTCACCAAAATTTCTTAGATCTCTATTGAATTAGGCCGTCATTAATTGTACAAAAAATAAATAAAACGAAATATAACAACGTTTAGTAAATATTGAAATTAAAACAAAATTTGTTGTTGTAAAAAATAAAAAAACATGAAGTATCAAAAAGAGAATCAAAAATAAAAAAATAAAAAAAGAAAAGAAAAAGTAAAATTAAAACTTTTAACATTTAAAAAAAACACATGATTTTATAAATATTATATACTTAAAAATTTTTAAATATGTTATTTATTTACATTAAGGATTAAAACTGTGTTATTTGATGTAATTTTTTAAAACAAATTTAAAATTAAACATGTTAAAATTCATAAATTCATTAATCATCAATATAAAACCAAATTCATCATTGAAAACAATACAAAAAAATATAACTGCATATAATACAATCCTTGTCCAAATTGAATAGTAAACTAAAAAAAAGATAAACATAAAATTGAAAAAAAAGTATTGTAGATAATTTATATACATATAATTATATATATATATTCATATATAGTATATATATATATATGTTGGATTGGATCGGTTTTATAAATCAATATCCAATCTAATTTAATTAAATGTGTAAAAATTTCATCCAAATCTAATCTGATAATCTTTGAATATCTAAATTTTTTGGATAAAGTATATTGGATTAGTTGAATGTTTTAGGTGATGGGATTATTTCTCTGCTCCTATTTTCTAGGATGGGCACCTCACAACCGACAACTTTGTCAGCTAGAGCCATGTTTTTGCCATTCTCTACTCCAAATACCCCCGCTCTGCCTTCTTCTGTGACTTCTCCTAGCTCTGCTAATTTCTCTATTACTCCCTTTTTATCTCAACTCACTCTTCTAAATACGTTAATCCCTTTAGCTTCTATTGGCACTGATTCGGCCTTGTTCCATACTATTCCAACTATAACTGTTCCATTGGGGCAACCTAATTGGCCCTTCCGAGAAATTTAGAGGCGGGATTGCTTCTGGACAGGAGCAAGGGATTGAAGCTGAATGAGAACATGACACTTCCATCCAAGTTCATAACTGTGACTTTCTTCATGGTTGGTCTGCTTCTGCTTCGACTTTAGAGTCTACATTTTTACTTTTGAATAGTTCTTCCCTTGTTTGTTCTGACGATAGACCAATTACATAGCAAGACTCAGTTCTCGATCTTGCGGTTGGCTCTTCCATCCTTAGTTCTGTCCAAACGAAAGTTGACATTGATGCCTTCAACGCGCTTTCGACCACAGAGCGTGTTGAATATTTTTAGCGTTTCGGAGCCATGATATCGTCCTTGCCCTTATCTTGTTTAATCCTTTACAGTTTCTTTATCCAATTCTCCTATTTTCCCTTTCTCTTGCTTTGTATTTTTAGGCCTTCTTTCTATCTGCTGGGATGCGTTAGGAATTTTCTCATTCTAGTTTCATTTTCAAGAAGACGAGAACACTGGCAAAAGAACTGACCCAGAAATTGAATGCCGCTGAGGACTTGCTAGCCAAGATTTTTGAAGAATCATGAGAGGGATCAGAAAGGAATTTGAGAACGCTCTGAATGAGTTCAAGCTTCACTCTTCTGAGAACGAAGGGTCTCCGAGGAACTCAGTTTCCTCCATTGAGGCTGAAAAACTCAGTTTGGAAGCAAAACTGATGAATTTTGAGAATCAACTGATTGTTGAAGTTAAGCGTCTTCGAAAGCAAGCCTTCTAGTCTTGTCCTTTCCCAATCAGATCCATACCCCACTGTTAGAGAAATATGCTCTTTTTGTTCAGATCTGAATCTGCCTTCCAAATTGTACTGTTTCATCTGACTCTTTCAGGAATCTAACTCTTCTTCCTCGTCGGATCACTCCAGAGGAGATTTCCATTTGTGATCTTCTAGACTACCAAGTCTTTTACAGATCTATATTCTCCAGAACAAGAATGCCTCTTCAAAATAAACTCAATCGTGTTTTTGCTTTCTCTCTACAACGGACTTTGTACTCGTCTATTCACACGTAATGAAATGAAAATATTATCTTTCTAATTCTACAGTTCTCATTTCAATGGCTTTGCACTCTATATTTTGTATTTTCTCCCATCTCATTCTGATGAACTCTTCAATTTTTTATGTTTCTTGTTATGTTCTCTTCAATTTTTGATGTTTCTTGTAATTTTTCTTTTGCTTTCTCTGTTTCTCTTCCAGATCCGTGCTATTTTTTTTTTTTTGTCTATAGCCTGATGCTACTTCTTGTCTCCCGTCAGATTATTAGAAATTAAAAGAATCTTTCACTTTCACATAACTTGTATCACATCTCTCCAATTTATTTGCAGCTATGGAGTTGATGAAAAATCATGACATCCATGCTATAATAGGGCCGCAAAGGTCAACACAAGCGAAGTTCGTGATAGACCTTGGAGAAAAAGCACAAATTCCCATAATCTCATTTTCAGCCACAAGCCCCTCTCTGAATCCATCCCACAACCCTTTCTTCATTCAAACAGCCCAAGACCATTACTATCAAGTGAAAGCCATTGCCTCCATAGTTCAAAACTTTGGGTGGCAAGAGGTAGTTTTGATCTACGAAGACACGGAGTTTGGAAATGGCTTAATTCCCTACTTAACAGATGCCTTTCAAGAGATCAAAACACGGGTCTCATACAGAAGCGTCATTTCTCCTTCCTCGAACCATGAACTAAAGATTGCAAAGGAGCTTAGCCAGCTAATGGCAAGAGAGAGTAGGGTTTTCTTAGTGCACATGACAGCTTCTCTTGGATCGGAACTTTTTCGCCAAGCAGCAGACGCTGGCATGATGAGTGAAGGGTTTGCGTGGATAGTCACTGATGAATTGTCAACTCTTTTAAATCCAACAGTTTCAAACTCATTTGATTCAATGCAAGGTGTGTTGGGTGTGAGGCCCTATGTGCCTTTGTCTAAAGGCCTCAAAGATTTCAAGAAGAGACTGAATAGGCAATTTTCCTATAGGAAAAACCGAAAGGGGAAAGCTGCAGATATAAGCTTGTTTGGTCTATGGGCGTATGATACAGTATGGGCACTAGCGAAGGCAATAGAATTTGTCTCAGAGATCGATCGTGGTGTGTTTGAGAAAAAAGTAAATAGAAGAATTAATGGAAGTGACTCGTTTGGCCTAAGAGTTTCTGAGTCAGGTTCAATGCTTGTAAAAAGGTTAGAACTTACTAATTTTGAAGGATTGAGTGGAGAATTCAATTTAAGCGGACGACAATTGCAACCTGTAGCTTATGAAATTTTCAACGTGATTAAGAAAAGAGAAAGGGTTATTGGGCATTGGATTAAAGAGAATGGAATTACTTTTGTTGATCAACAAGCAAACTCATCAGAGGATGTACTAAAACAAATTGTTTGGCCTGGTTCAACGAAGGTGCCACCAAAGGGCTGGGTTTTGCCCGTCATTGGTCGCAAGTTGAAAATCGGAGTCCCTGTCACAAATGGCTTCAAACAATTTATCAAAGTAGAATGGGATCCTTGTACAGACGAGCCTAAGATTTCAGGAATTTCCCATGACATCTTCCTCACGGCATTAAATAAGTTGCCTTTTTCTGTTCCGTATAAGTTTATCCCCTATGCAAATAGCTCAAGAAAAATGGCAGGGACTTACAACGAATTTGTTTCTCAGATTAGACATAAGGTATGTTCTCGGTTTAATTATTGTGATTTACTTTCTTCACATATATATTTATATATGTGTGGCGTCTTTGAATGATCAAGCAAACTAGTACATTGAGTGAGCTGTTACATGCAAAAAATGCAGAAATATGATGCCGTAGTTGGAGATATAACAATCCTTTCACATAGGGCATCATACGTTGATTTCACTTTACCTTACTACAATGCGGGTGTCTCGATGGTAGTGAAGATCAAAGATGACGAGAAGAACATGTGGATTTTCTTGAAGCCATTGAATTGGGATCTCTGGCTAACAACTGGTTTTGCTTTTGTGCTTACAGGATTTATAATATGGATCCTTGAACATCGCACAAATGCACAGTTCAGAGGTCCGCCAAATCAACAACTTGGGACCATTTTTTGGTTCTCCTTTTCAACCCTTGTGTTTGCACATAGTGAGTAATTCTCTTCTATTTGTAGTCGATTTCCTAAACCTCTTTTGGTTTCGTAACATGAATAAGAAATACCACCAAGAAAACATTTCAATTGTAACATTGCTCTTAAAGTAATTATTTCTTATTTAGTTGCATTTGTTCTAATAAAAAAAAGATGCAAAGAAAATTTTCTTTGGTATGTCGAGGAGATTCAAACTCTTCAACTTGATAGAGTTGGGTGTGGATTTAAGTGTGTATCAATTTCATTCTACATATTCTTCGTAGTTAAAACATAAATACCGAACTTATTTTTTAACATTGCGGTATTTTATAGGGGAGAAGGTAGTGAACAACTGGTCAAAATTTGTACTGATCATATGGATTTTCGTGGTCCTCATCTTGACACAAAGTTACACTGCAAGCTTAGCATCAATGTTGACAGTACAAAGGTTACAGCCAGCCGTAGCAGACGCAGACGAGCTCGTAAGGAATGAGGCCTTCGTTGGATACCTGATGAATTCCTATGTAAGAGAGCTCTTGATAGGACAACTAAAGTTCAATGAGTCCAAGCTGAAGTTTTATACTAGCACCGAGGAATTTCATGAAGCCTTGTCTAAAGGAAGCAAAAACGGCGGAGTAGATGCCATCTTTGATGAAATCCCCTTTATTAAGCTCTTCCTCGCTAAGTACTGCTCTAAATATATGATGGTTGGACCAACCTACAAATCTGATGGATTTGGCTTCGTAAGTATTTTTCTCCTTTCAATAAATTAAATAGTTTTCCCTTCATGCTCTTCCTCAAGCTATATAAACAAAGGGACACAAATATATATACAAATAATTTCCCTCAAAAATTGAACATTTTGAACCAAAACCCAATGAATATCTCGAAAGACACGATCTTTTCCCCTCAATAATAGCTCGAATTATTTTTCAAAGTAAATCTATTTGTTTTTTCACTCTCATTTTATTATTTCTTGTTTTTTTTTTTTTTTTGGCTAGTATGCATAAGCCCTTTTAAAAAGGAAGGCGTGCACACTAAGTTCTAGGGTAAAATAAATAGGTTATCAATAATAATAGTTTTGTATAGAAGCAATAAAGTAATCAGTTAGAGATAATTTTGATGTGTTTATAACATTCATTTCTTTTGTTTTGGTTTATCATCCTATTTCGTTCTCTTCATTTATTACACAAAATATATAATTTTTTACTAATATATTTAGATGAATAAACTTATCAAATGTAGGATAGATTTAGAAAGGGCAGATATTGATCCTCTGTAAAATAGTAAAATTGGACAAGAATATGCTTGTGGGAGGTGAGACCTTGTCGCCAAAAGCCCTTACTCAGTTGCTAAAAATAATACCATAAAACAATGTACGAATTCATGCCATAGGAAAACTTTCTATTAGATGTGTCTATTGAGTAATATTAGTGAATGCATTTCTTTTATCAAATACGTTGTATTCTAGCATGAATATTGTGAATAATCTAATGTTTAAATTGGATTCAGTGCCAATTACATTATCATTGGGATATACTAAAGTTTGTTGTGACTAGTATACCCTCTGTTTATTTTTTATTGTTGATTAATGGATAAATGATAGTTTGCTTGTGTATATTAAGAAAGATATTTTCAATGGCCTCAATGATAAAATTATAGTACAATATTTTCGGACAAAAAATCCTATTTGGGACATTGGTATTTTTTAGTTTTTAGTTTTTAGACCCCAAAATTCATGGTTTCATCACTGCATCTAATATATTATTTCTTTCCTTTACTAAATTTTTGCTTATTCAAAATATGGGTTAATTACATAATAATACCTTATAGTTTTAACTATTTCTCAATTTGTTTCTCTATTTTTAAAAACTACAAAAGTAGCTTTTAAATTTAAAAAACTTATTTCAATTTTATTTCTATAAATAAAAAAAATTAAGTAAAATGACATAATTACCTTTAAACATTTATGAAAAATGTCTCATAAAATTAAAAACATAAAAACTCCTGAAACAAAACATCAAATTTCAAAACAAAGATCTAAAGTTTTATAACTTTTTAAATGTTAAAATATTTTTTAAAAATTTTTTTGAAGAATTTTTGAAATAAATTTGTTTTAATTAATGATATGTTTGTTTTATTTCTCTATTTTTTTTGTCCAAAAAATCTGCAAGCCATAAAATTAAAAAAAAAATTATTAAATTCAAAAGATAACTTGTAGTTTCTTAAAATATTAGGATAAATTGAGAAATAATTAAAACTAAAATGTGTGATTATGTAATTAACCCTTCAAAATATTTACACGTGCACACATGAATTTAAATTCTGCCAATGTTATCTCTGCTTCAGGCGTTCTCCTTTGGCTCCCCTCTTGTCTCTCCAATTTCAAGGGCAATCTTGAATCTTACCCAAGATTATAAAAGAATGCAACAATTGGAGGACAAATACTTTGGAGATTACAAGACCAAATGTCAAGACCAAGCCGGATCCGTATTCTCTTCGGACGGTCCAAGTCTCAGCGTGTACAGTTTTGGTGGCCTTTTTATCATCACGGGACTTGCATCAATTTCTTCATGCTTCATATATCTGGTTATGTTCTACTGCAAACATTGGCCTGCAGTGAATTCTACTGCTAGAGGAAAAAGCTCGCTTTTTGGCAAGTTCTTCGCCATGACAAAGCTTTTTGATAAGAGGGATGATATCCCTTTAGATGGGTTAAACAGATCGAATGAGTCACATTCAAGAAGTGAACTTTCGTCTGATATTGTTGCGGAACAAGAATTAGTACGAAGCTTATACGGAGGTGCCTGATAATTTGTCAGACAAATAAAAGAAGCAAGTCAGTAGTGATAATCTCTCAAAATCAAGTAAGATAGCGTCCATTTTCGGAATCAAGCTACGCGAGAACCAAAATTTCATATTTTCTATTAGCTACGCTGATAATAACAGTTGAACTGATAATCTTAATATGCCTTTCTAATATGGTATATATATGTGTATGTATGCATATTTGTGTCTGTGTAGGTACCTTCGTTCCGAAGAAGAAAATTAAAAAAAAAAAAAAAAGCAACGCAAGGAAAATTCAGTCGAACCAATTCCTAAAAAGAAACCGCACTCAGAAGTTGACAAATAATAAGAATGAAGTTAAACTAGCATTATTTATTCTGATCTTATCCCGACTTATAAATGTTGACAACTCCAAGTTGAACGCCGACAAGGCGGGAAACTGGCACTGTTCTGCAAATTTTTCATATCCACCATGATGATATTCTGTTCAAACGATCATATCTCCAAGTCACAGTTATTGCCACGTGGTCTGACATCACCGTCGCACCTTGTTTCCGGCACTTGCTTATAAATATACAACCACTCCACCAAGCTTGATGGTCTCATGAGTATGGACAAAAGACAACGACATGAGCCCTCGAGTCAACAAGTTGACTGCGGTGCCAATGCTCCCACCCTGGTCCCGCTATGTAGTCGGGACAATCTAAAGGCTATTCACATCCAATCCGAGACCCACAAGGGAGGGGATCATACCCACAACGCCAGTGAGGAGCAACGGTCGCCGTCTGATTCTGTCTATCAAGAAACCCGCGATCAAGACGAGACAGATGTTGATCAATCGGACGACGATCGTCGCGAGTAAGACCTCTCTTTGACTAATTATCCGAACCCCTATCGTGAAGACTGGACGGCACCACCTCACGATATCAACGCCAGTGGCTTGACAGAAGAATTCAAACCAACGACTGTGGCCAAAGCTCTCCGAACGGACGGCGATGGACGGAGGAGAAGTCCTTTTAACGATCTAGCAAAGCATGTCCGTTTTGGCGGCGAAACGACGTCGTCTTGGCTCCGGTATGTCCAACGCCAATTTCAGACTCGCCAATCTCAGTTCTGCAGCTTCCGAGTTTAGATATTTTAATTGTAGTGGAAGTGTTATATACTTATTGGTTGTTTTATTTAATTAAAGAATAATAATTATAAATTGAATAATTATTAGGTGTTAAAATTTTATTGATCATAAGATGAGATATTTTTTATTTATTGCATATGTATGTAAGTTATAAAAATTGGTCATCTTTTTATTTATTAACGCTAATATTAAAAAAGACTAAGAAAGAAAAACACAATTTTCTTTAAAACTTCAGGAGATTAATTTGTTAAAATTGAAGATTTTATTATGAATCAAAATATGTTTTTTTTTTTTAATTATTGTTATGTAAGAATCATATAACTCTAAGATCTTGGCATTATGTTATATTAAGATTTGATTTGCATAATAAAAAATTTCCTAACATATTGGCCAGAACCGTTTCGCCTCACCGAGTTTTCCACGTGAGGCGAGCCAACTCGGTGACTTAAGCAAAAAATTCACACACGCAAACAGCAAGAACGAAGGAATCGTTCCGAGTCCGAGCATGACTCGCTAACTCTGATGTCCCAAGAAATTACTCTCAGGCACAAAATACTGCAAGATTTCAGAGATCAAAGTTCCCAAAATCGTGAATACTTCAACGAAAGATGTGAGAAATCCCCGTGTCGAATTGGGCAATAACTTGAAGACGTAAGCAGAGCTACCGTTTGAACGAAATCAACACCGATAGAGACGAAAATCCGACGGAGGAGGAAAACGGCGTAGCCTTGTCGTGAGATAGCCAAAGAAGTATAGTATGAGGGAGAATAATAAGGTGTAGCGACGTCCAACCCTGTCCGATGTTCTCCCAGCAGCTAAGGATGCTATTGGACAGACGACGATCATGATGAGGAGGAGGACCAATAATTTTACAGGGTCGTCGATGCTAAAAAGATTCATTGTTGTTTGAATCGCGACCCCAGAGTCGAAGTGATCTGATGAAGTTACATGTGTGTATATTAATAGATATAAGTGGAATTATGAAAATATTGATTTTAGTAGTGAATTGAGTCAAAGAATAACGTAACTCACCTCGACCAACGAAGACTAAAGCCATGGAAGACAACATGGCACAAGTAAGGGTGTACTTGTTCACATCAGGTCTCCTGCAAGTGTTCATGGACGGCATCAATGATTAGAAAGAGAGCTAGATGTTCCTCTGTTCCTAGTCCTTCTTACTTCTTAGCTGATATTTTGTTAGTATATGAGGGGCAAGTAGCTTCAATAATTTATAGTTCTAACAAGGTGTCGCACAAATTAGAATTTTTATCTAGTGTTATTTTCCAAAAATGTAATACGAAGGCTTCAACCAGAGAGGAGGACAAAGAGGAGGAATGTGCAGAGTATGGGCGTGATATAGCTTGAACAACGCTAGGATTTTTCTATGATATATCGCGACACCCCAAAACATACTGTTAGAGTATAGTGACTCGAATTCAGTTTGGCTTGACCCGAAAAGCTCGCGGTGCAACAAATTGTGGTGAAAAACAAAAGTGGGATTTTTCATGAGATCTGTGGTGGTAGTAGCCCGATCTCGTAGTCCACCACTGATCTCGCTGAGGGTGCAGGGCTCTTCCCCCGCGGTACGGACCTTTGTTGATTGAGCCGTTTAGTTTATGTTTTAGCCCATAGGGTTTTGCCTATACCTATTTATATGATGTATTGCGTTAGGGCTTAATTATTACCGAATTTTGAGCCTCCTGGCGCCTCCATTGTAATCTTCACGAGTTTAGTGATTTTCTTCTCCTCTGCTCGTGGTTTTTTTTCGTTTTAGGTTTCCACGTAAATTCTGTGTTTTTATTTTTTGTTTCTATCGCATTAATTTCGCAACACATACGACAGAAAGGCAAGAGAGCGTTTGGCAACATCGTTCTAACTGTTACAGTATCTAATTCTTATATACTATAGTGTAAAATAAAAGTATAATTCAGTGTAAAGTTCTCATATGCTACAATAAATTTGTTCTAACTTTTTGTTCCAATTGTGTTGTTAAACACATTCTAAGTACAATAAAAAAAAAGAATGTAATAGAGTACAAGAGTGTTCTAGAACTAAATTTCAATTACTATATTGCAAAACTCTTATATGCATCAATGTAAAGAAAAAAGTATGTCATAAGGTAAATCTTGCACATGATAAACTTAGTTCCCAAACACTATTGTCCCCCTCCCCCCAACAAAAAGAAGGTTCTACAATTCTGTGTCGTAAAAAGAAATGTGTGTAAATTCTTTTAGCTTTTACACCTTGAGTATCTTTGCTATTTTCTT
This sequence comes from Artocarpus hirsutus, assembly GCA_946598075.1. Taxonomy (NCBI): domain Eukaryota; kingdom Viridiplantae; phylum Streptophyta; class Magnoliopsida; order Rosales; family Moraceae; genus Artocarpus; species Artocarpus hirsutus. The sequence goes on from CAMOHE010051931.1 coordinate 34,941, forward strand.
CAAAATATTTTTACTTAATTCATGAGAAAGAATATATTAATGTAACACCCCGCTTTTTCAAGCCGTCACTTAACTTTCTTAAATATCATTTATTGAACTTTAATCTTACTTACTAGTAAGAAATATACTGGATAAAATTTTTTTCTCTTTAAATATAATTAAAAACATTCATTAAACTGTTGCGACTTTTGTTCCAACCGAAGTTAAGACATAGCTTAACACTTGACTTTAAATTCATCCAAAATGTTTCCTAAAACTTATAAAGAAAACATTTACTTTCAAAAACCCTTTAAACCTCTTTTAAAATCAGTGGAGAACTTTTTCTTTCCGTTTCAACGTAAACTTGAAACATAGCTTAAAATTTAACTTTATAATTTTTCAAATCATTTTGTAAAATAAATCTTTTAAAATGTTTTCATAACACATTACTTGTAAAACATTTCCTTAAATATTTACTTTCTTAAAACTTTTAAAATACTAGTTCAAATAGTGGAAAACTTTTTTTTGAACAGCGAAAATTTACTGTAGTGGTATTTATATTTAATCTTCGCATCTATTCACTGCAACACTGAGCTCTTCAACTAGCCTTACTAGTCTCCCGTAGGACTACCTACAACTTGTAATAAGGTTACACTCAGTAAGTTTAAACATTATCTCACAAAACATTAAAACATTCTTTATAAAACTTTTTTCTTAAAAACCTTTCTCATAAAATGTTTTTATAAACATTTCTCATAAAACATTTCTTAAACATTTTTCATAAAACATTCTTCGTAAAAATATTACTTAACAGGAATGCAAGTAATAATATAATATATGAGTCCATTTATGCTCAATTATAAACTTTCAATTATGAGCTTCTCATTATCATTCTTATCTTTTATTATCTTGTGAACTTAAGTATTTGTAACAACATCATCAATTAGGAGAACATAATGCTTCCTTTATTGAAGACTTAAGACCATCGAATACCGAGGTCATAACTTTAACATCACTTATAAATATCACATCAAGGAGGTTGCTACGATACTTATATATCATATTTGCTTTACGTTCTTGTTAACTTTCGTGAGATATACAACTTTGTGTTTTAACTTTTTTCAAATTCATTCATCTTAATGTCATTCTTGAAAAGGTAGAGCCAAAATCAACGTTTTTTGGCTTGCTTCGATAGAAATTCGAGTAAGATTTCTTCATAAAAGTTGTCCAGCTTGACATTATCAATAAATCACATATTGAAAATTAGGCCACTAAGAGCCTCAAACATAAAACTTTTTCGAAAATGTCCTTAAACACATTTTTTAAACTTTAACTTATCTTAACTTAATATTCTAAGGTTTAATCTTATTTAAACCTTTCTAATTATTTAATGAATCACTTATTACATAAACAAAACATGCCATAACAATTTTCTTAGATGCCATGCTTAAAATCCTTTATCAAACACTTAAAATACTTAACTTTGTGCTTAAACTTTATATTTGACAAGGTTTATCATACTTTTTCATTTTGAGCATAAAACCCTAGTTCCTTATTTCCATCATCATCACCATCATCATTATAATATACCAAATAATCGTATCTTAGTGTCTTTAGTACATGCCATAGTCCATAAACATTAAATCAAACAATATGCATAACCATTCACAATTTTCATGAAAACATCAAGATTTTCAAGACTAGAGTTTAGGATTTTTATTAAGATTTTTCTCCAATTGTTTGGTCCTCCTTGATAGCACGTAGACCTTGATAATCCTCTTTTGCAAAAAACATAACAAATCCTATGAAAATCCTACTAAAAGCCCAAGCAAAACACTCAAAAATATAAAGAGAAAAGCTTAGATTTTACCTCCAAAATTCCTTAATCTTCCTTTACACCTCTTAACTTTGCTTTAAAACATGATTTGGAGGCTTAGAATCTTCAAAATCATGATAGAAACCTTTGCTATAAGGGCAGATTTAAGAGGAGGGAATGGGGAAATTTTTTTCAATGAAAATAAACATTCTTTCAAAAATACTCTTTGGTATTTATAAAGCTAATTCTAGGGACTAAATTGCGAGGAATTTTGGCCCCAAATACAAGTCTCCGCTAGTTTTCCAAGGGGTTAATGTGAAAATAAGATTTTTTTCACATAAGCCCATCAATTGCAGAACTAATTAGTCTAGGGCCAAATGGCAAACTTTAAAAAGTTTCTCCCATCACAAGTTCAAAACCGGTTTCATTAGGGGAGATGTGGCATTTTTTTTTTTTGGCCATTTGATAGAGATAAGATGGTTTATCCTCTTGGGACCTTTTTGGAAAAATTCTTAGTTGAAGGTCCAAATTGTAATTTTAACATATCTAGGGACCAAATTACAATTAAACACAATTTCTCTCCACCACTCATAAAATCTAGCTATCATGGGAAAGAATGTGGCCAAATTCCCATTATACAAGTGTCACTTTGATGGATATTTTCACTTAGGTCCTTAATTGCAAAAATAGCCAACCTAGGGACCAAATTACAATTTTCAAAAAAGTTGCTCCCATACATATCCAAAACCAGTTCAAAGAGGGAGATGTGGCATTCTTATCCATATTTTGAGGTGTTCTTGTAGGTCCCACATTAATTTTTATATTGACAGTATTTTTCATATACTGCCGGTACACTTTTTTCTATATTGTTATAAACTAACATAGTATTCCTTACCCATCCTTATCTTTCTATATAGTATAACTCTTATACTACTTAACTTTATACTGCATTTCTATATTGCATTACTTTTTCAATATAATTTCCATATTACTCAACTTTATCAGTATAATTTCTTACACTACATTACTTTTGTAGTATAATGTCCATACTGCATAACTTTATCTATGTAATTCCTTACACCGTATTACTTTATCAGTATAATTCTTATATTGCATAATTCTAATAGTGTATAATTTTTTTATATTTTTATACAGTATTTTCCTTAAAATGTATTTTTGTCTTAATATTTGTTGCAACACATTTTGTAAGAATTAAGCTTTTTAACTTATTTTCATATCATTCTTTTCTTGTATAAGACTATAGCATGATTTCTACCATTAAAAATCGCATTTTCACTTTTATAGAATTTATCATAAAAATCAAATTTAAACAATAATTCTTGTGACACTCTTTATGCTCTTAAAATATTTAACAAATTTTTGAACATAATCACAAGATTTATACTTAAATTACTTAACATAATCCCGTAATCATTACATTTATAATGTACTAGAATGCTTGAGTCTCATAATTAGTTGGTAAATCAATTAGCTTGTTTGGTTCATAGGTCTAAATTTAAAATTTTTAAATAGAAATTTAAATTAATTTCAATTTTTATGAGATTAAACATCGTAAAAAATGTTTTAAACCTCTTCAAAAAAGAGTTTTAAACCTTAAATGACAAGATAAATACTAGCCATCCCTACCTCATGCCGACCGATCCGTCGAGATATACTTTGCCTTCATAATAAGAAGGAATGCGCGTTCAAAAGTCAATAAAAGGTTTTTTTTTTTTTTTTGAATTATATGGAATATTGCTTTGAATTTTCAACGAGATGCTAAGTATCTCAAAGTACACAATAAAGTAAATGCACGAAATAGTATAACATCTATTCAACTACAATTCGATCGCAACAACTTAACACATATCGTAATCAAACTAACAAACAACATGTTGCCCAATGTGTTACAAGTATTTACACCTTCACCTTTTGCCACATCTTCACAAAAACAACGCAATATAAATTAATTTAAACGTTCCCATGTCATTAATTATGCATATGTCTAGTATCCATATTTGCATCAACGACGTTGTTGCTTGGCTTGATCGTGACAATGATCTGTAGGAGGCAAAAAGCAGTCCTTGGTCAAACCCCAAACGTTGAAGTTGACCTCCTCGATCTTCCACGTCTCTTCCATTTCCCTCTTGTGGTTCGCCGATTGCTCTCCGTACCGGAACATCGTGACGCACGTCCTTCCACTGTGGGCTATGTTGACCCCATCAACGTATCTAAGGGGCGAAGCCAAAAAAAAATAAGTTAAAAAGAATTAAGGGACCATAGTACACTAAAAATTTCATCAAATTTTACCATATAAAATGAAATAAAAATTCAAGATTTCTATAAAACAAAATATAAATTTCATCGGAATTCACCTATGACATTAAAGGAAAAAAAAAATTAAAAGTCTCGACTATATGTAGCTCCGTTCTAAACGTACCTATAGTCGCTCATCACAGACTCGGTGCTGGTCTCCCAGAAAACGTCGTCGTCAGAATCAGTAGTATTGTTCAACCTTAATAGCCTCGAGTCCTCGAACTGGATCAAGAGGCCCGAGCGTTGGCTGAAGTAGCCCCATAGGGTGTGGTGAATTATCTCGTAGTTTGGGCCACTTTGTGCCTCGCGGATTTCTGGGCTCGTTTCAAGCTTTAGTATGAAGCAGTCTTCGTCGTCGATTATTTTCTCGCCTATACACGTTGCGTCTATGAATAAGTTGGATGTTGCTCTTGGATCCAAACCCTATAAAACAAAAGTATTTTGTCATAGAGATTTTAAAACTTTTAAACTATTAGTGTTACTAGTGCAAGAAGAAATCTTGTTAACATTAAGGGTCCGTTTAATAAAGAGATTTAAATTAGTAATTTAATTTGAGTTAGCGTAATTTAAATTAGAATTTGAGTTAGTAATTTAAATTATTATCTAAATTTACGTTTGAATATGCATTTAAGTTTTAATTTGAGTATAAAATAAAACTGAAATTTGTGTTTGGAGAAATAGTGAAAGTAGTTTTTAATTTATCAACAAATCTAATAAAATTTTAATGATAATGATCCTAAAAAAATTCAATATGGATCTTAATTTATTCCTCTCTTCACTAGAAACACAATGAAAAAAGAATCATCTCAATTGGA
>CAMOHE010051931.1:40465-95745 GCA_946598075.1 Artocarpus hirsutus
GAGAAATAGTGAAAGTAGTTTTTAATTTATCAACAAATCTAATAAAATTTTAATGATAATGATCCTAAAAAAATTCAATATGGATCTTAATTTATTCCTCTCTTCACTAGAAACACAATGAAAAAAGAATCATCTCAATTGGATAACAAATGAAGAACTTATGATTTTTTCCCTCAATATAGGAAAGAGAATTTTAGTTTTTATTGTAGCAGAGACATCCGAGTATCAAAAGTTTGGGGGGAGTCAAAACTTTAAAATTTTGGATTCTTGATACTCAAAAGATTCAGAATTTGGGTGAAACAAACATGCATCCAAAGGATTCTTAATACTCGAATTCAAATTTGAGTCCAAAAAATCTAAAAAATATTCGAAACAAATGGCCCCTAAATCCATTGTTGTCCAGGGGTTAGGATGTCTAGCACCCAGGAGACTCGGGTTCGATTCCCGACAACTGAAAAAGTAGATGCAACATTTATGTTCTTTTATTCCTGTTCAATTATTTCAGTCTTATTTTCCACCTAACAACTTACAAGAATCTAATCACGCTCACATACACGTTTTCTCTTTTCTTTTTCTTGACAATGATTTGGAAAAAAAAAAACAACAATTAATAAATATAAAACAAAACTTACCTCATGTTTGGCAAAAGTGGTTCTCACCACTTTTTCAGTCTCACATGCTATAATAACAATAAAAAAATTGCTATAGTATAAAGCTCTTACATATTATAGTAAAGTGATTTTAATCATTGGTTCTCACCACCCTTCCAAACACTCCTTTAATTCCTTCCAAACACCCCTTTAATTCTTTCTTTTTATTATATCTTCATTATCATTATTTTGCCCAGATCATTTCTATTCAATTAGATATTCACAAATTAACTTTTTTTTTTGGGTAAAAAATAACCAATTAATATTCACACTGAAAAATTATCACAACTTTTTAATATTCTGCAATAAAAAAGGAGAAAAAACATAAGTAACTTAGCAAAGTATTTTAGATTTATCAATGTTAAGAAAGTACGGACATTAACAGAAGCAAATACCTGAAGAAAACGGCGCAAGGGTCTTGGAGGGCCCTTGGAGACGGGCGTTTGTTGGTTAGAGGAATGCCGCCATGAGAGCTCACCGTTGCTTCCACATATAACCTTGCACCCGGACACAACAATCTCTATGCACCACAAATCTGGATTCTTTTGCCAAAGCACAAACCCGCCAAGCTCCTCCGAGCACTTCTTAACGTCTACGTTGCTGCCCTCGTTGTCGTCGTCGTCGCTGCTTTGGTGAAACTCCGATGCACTGATCTTAATTGCACCGGTTACGCACATGTTCTGCACCAAGTTCAACGCCGGTTGGCCTCCGGTCGCTGCCACGTACTGTTGCACTATGTATTTTGCCGTTGAAGCTTGCTGTAATTAACAAGTAATTGTACTATTAGTGCTACTATTACGCATAATTATAATTTTTACTCATAGAAATAAACAAAACCTAATAATCAGAATTAGTATATTAATTATGAGACTCTTTTTTTTCATTCTAGACCTCCATAAAATTAGATATAATATTGTACATCATATACTCAATTATATGTATGGGACTCGCAAATAAGGTGTAGATTTCCACGCAATCTTGCAACGTTTACGTACCAACTAATCAAAAAACATCACAGGTATGTTTAAATGATTAATACTTCACATATAAATAGTCCTCAGAATTTTGTAATTTGTACGTTAATTAGTAGTACACGTCCATACAAATTTACATAAAATAATTTCATATTACTACCAGTCTGATAGCTCGGCAACGTGAAGGATATATATATATATAAGCTGATTGAAACGCAGCTAGAGTTTAAACCACAATTGATTTAAAATTTAAATTTTGCAAGATAAAATACTGCAGCAAAATTAATTTTAACCTTAATTTTATGGTTTAAACTAATTGCCAAATATATTTTATAAATAAGTAATCTACATCCCTCCCTCTAATATTTGATTATTGGGATTTCTCAAATGACAAAAAAATCATATAATTTTGTGGAGAAACTTCCAACTAACCGAAATTGGCCAGGAACATAATTAAATCCTGAACCACAAGTGATATTGCCAGTTTTTTTTTTTTTTCCTCCGCTCTCAGATTATCACATACAAATTCATTCGACGTAAAATAATATTAGAACAAACAAAATCTGGCATACATTGTCAAAGAATTAATATTAGCAGAGGTGGGGTGATGGTTGTTGTTACGTACAATAGAACAATCTTTGACCGGACGGTGGATGGAATGGCCTAATTGGACCTGAAGAGGGATAAGCGGCGATCCGACGAGGTAGAGGAGGAATCGGAGCTCGTTAAGGCGGCTGGCGATGATCGGAGCCGACCATTTGTCGGAAGTTTGAGCCTTCATCCACGTCAACATGTTTTGAAACCTCATCATTGCGTTGTTTCCCATACTTTTGAACATTTCTTCCGGTATGGGAACCTCAAGAACCGTCTCGAGCCCATCTTCCCTTTCAATGTTGGGACACAACTTCCTCATGTACGGACGTGCTATAATATGATATAGAGAGAAATAAAATTGAAGGATTGTGGTTAGAGAGATAGAAATAAGGTATATAAGGGTCAAAGGTTTAAAAGAAAATTTTCTTTCCTGCCTGATCAAGCCTCTATAACTTGACAATGGAAAAAGGAGATCTACGTCTATGTGGGAGGAAATGAGAAGAAATTGGTGGAGATATGCATGAACTTCCTAAAGACTCTCCTTTCTTCTAGGTGTCTTGTGGGCACCATTCAAAAGCTGGATTTCTTTGGTTAATTTTCTTTTATTCTTTTACGTAACTAAGAGATTAAGGGAATTTCTTTTTAAAAAAGAAAAAAAAAAGCAAGGGGATATTAACTAAGAGATTAGGTAACAACTACTTTTTAACCGTTGGATTAACTTTAACGGTTTGATATATGATTGGAGTGTATATATATATAAAAATCAAACCTTTAAAAATATTAATCTAATAACTAAAACAAATAATTCTTATCGTAAATATTCTGAAGGATTTATACCATAGCTTATTTAAATCTAAATTTGATGTCCTAATATTCTTGTCTCTATAATTGCCATTTTAATAACTATTTATCATATCATACAGATATAACCACCTGACCTCATAATCAGGAGTTGAATACTCAAGACAATTAAATAGTTAAATGAAGTGTCAAAATTTGGTTAGAAGAAGAAGGAAGCATAATAATAAAACTACAATATTGAAACCAACCCTCTATGTAGATTTCTGCCACGCTAATATGTTTACTCAATTTTGACCTTCTAATTTAGTGACTACATTACCATTTTTTTATAATCATAAGTCTCTCTCTCTCTCTTTCTATTTTTAATTCACTCTTTAATATCAGAAAAGAAAATCACTCTCTCCCTCATCTCTCTACTCCTCCCGGAGGGAGCTTGCCGTCACCTTCACGCCACTGCAAGAAATGCCACTTTTCGATCTAAGCTCAAACTTGTGGCGACCCTATTCAGCTCATCAAAGCAAGACAAATCTTTGTCCACCATTGAAATGAAGTGAAGGAATACTTGGCTCGTCTCAGGAAAAATATCTTCACTTGTCCCCTGATAGTTTTCTGTTAAATTAAGGTATTTATGAATGCCTAAGTCATGCGTATGTGAGAATCTTGCGTCTTTGTCTAATCAATGGGTAGAAGAGATAGAAGTTGGCACTAGGAGAAATCCAAGGGAATGCCAAAAGTATACATATATGTTACTTTTTAAATATTTTAACATATTTGCCCTCGCACGTCACTTTCTCCTTGTATATATCAACTTCACAACGAAGGGAGTCTTGGGGAATAACACAAAAGTGAAAAAGAAAAAAAAAAAAAAAGCTTTAAAAGGGGCAGATTTTACGTTTACATAAACAAATTTTTATATATCAAATGTGTATATTAACATGCATGAGGGCACCAAAAATATATTACAAGCTCTGAAGCTCAAATCATAGTTCTTACTAAGAATTGACATATTGTAAATTATTTAATATACCTCTAGGAACTATCATAATATGACAATCCATTAAACTCTCCACTAGCTAGACCACATTATTAAGCTGATCAAACATGAAAATATATGAAAAAGCATCAAATATAACTATTCAACTAAAGAGTAATATTTCTCCACGCTTTTTTACGCACTAGAACCATTTGTCCATTGCTGAATTTCGACATCAGTCCTAATTCCAGTTTTGCCCTTTGATCCACCTAATGGGGTCTCAATCTCTTCCAATGATCTTCATTTGGTCTCGGGCAAAAAGGTAAAGAAAAATATCCAAGCCAAAATAGCTATCCCACTAAACAAAAAGAAAGTCCCTCCAATTGTAATTTTCTCGTACACGGAAATGAAAGTCATGGAAACCGTGGCATTCGTAAGCCTGCTCACCGCAAACCCAATGCTGGGCCCTTTTGCCTTCAACGTCCAGGGAAAAATGCCGTACCATAAACCCACGTAACAGGCCCAAGCTCAATTGGACAACACTAAGGCCCAAAGCCCACTTCTCTGTAGAATTCACACCACGGTCAATCAGATACCCAGTCCAAAGAGGGCCTACATCATTCCTCCCAAGCTAGGCAAGAGGCCTACACCGAAATATCAGAGAAATTTAGACATAATGTTATTAGAGATGTTAAAACCATAGCAAAAAATTTAAAATATTTTTTGAAATAAAATATTAGAGATGGTAAAACGATTGCCTATACTATTATAATATTCTCGTGTAACTTTCAATAATAATTACTATATAATTATAGAAAAAATTTCAAATCCGATGCCCTAACCAATCTGATACTTGTGATATATTTCCTTCGCATTCGTAAAATCATTCGTTTGTTTGTGTTTTAATTAATTTGTTTAAGTGTAACACTCAATACTACAAGTATTGAACTGCTAGTAAGTGTTACACGAATTAAATTAAGTATTGCACGAACGTATCAAAGATGTTATAATAACAAACAAAAAAATATTACTAGTGTTCGACTAGTTTGGCTATCTAAGAGACGTTTCTATGATTATATTATCTTTAAAATATTTTCACTCCATATCATGTATCAAGCAACAAAGTCGCCACCAAAGTAAAAGCCGTCTTCGCTACCCCAATCCCCACAGCTGCCAACAACTGCGTATCCTTCCGAACGACACTAGCTTTATTAAGCATCCTCGAGCTGTACAAAAGGACAGCCTCAATCCCTGTCGTATGATGGAAAAACTGTAGGCCCACAGGAGCAATCAAAATCCAACGCACCGAGCATGTGGGCCTCACGAGCAACTCTTTCCAAACCCCCTGGCCGTGGCCGTTGTTAGGGACTTTGACCAAAACGTCGTCGTTGCAAGTGTCCCCTATCCCAGCCGCCTTTTTTTATATCCCTCAAGCGAATTGCGGCTTCTTCTTTGGAACCACGAACCAGAAGCAACATATTTTTAGCTTCCCCCAAACGACCTTGCAAAACCAACCATCTCGGAGATTCTGGCATTTTGAGGATTTCAAGGGACAAAAAAACAGACAGAAGCTCCAAGGCTCAGATTGCAAAACACGAAATTGGTGGCGTAGCCAACCAAGAGGCCAAGGTTGATGCAGGCGTCGGGGAAAGAGGTGAGGAAGCCGCAGGAAGATGGGTTGGAGATTTCAACGTAGTAGACTGGGTCGATCATGAGGGCGAAGCCTACTGCGATACCAGCGACGCATCGGCGCGTCATGAAGACGGGATACGATGGGCCGAAGCCCATTATGATGGCGCCGCGGAAGAAGATTAGGGAGGCGAGGAGCCGCGGCCGATGTGGTAGACAATTCGGCCGGCGACAGTGGAGCCCATCAAGGTGTAGAGGTTTAAGATTCCGGCCAGGATCTCAACTTGGACGTCAGTGATTTTGAGGTCCTCCTGTATGAAGATCCAGGTCCCATTAATCACGCCCTTGTCTGGATTAGATAAAAAAAATGAATAAATATCTTTTTTAGATATTAAAAAGAGTGTATAATTAGAAGCTAGAGAAGTGGTACTGCACTTTCTTCTTCATTGTTGTTATATGATACGACTTTATTATTTTACTTTTTGTTTAAATAACTATTATTTAAATAATTATTTATAATATTAATAGATTTTATATGTCAAACAGTAAAAAAAAAAGGGAAAGAGAATGTTGCTAGCAATCCTCGTAGAAGTTATTAATGCTCTCAAACAAAAGTTATAAAAGAACTTAAAGTGAGAAATTAGGCTAAGCTTATGGATATTATTAGAAGTTATTAAAATATTACGAGCAATACTATTTGTTTTTATAAGGTTACAACTGCACCCTCTCACAAAAAGTGGGCCTTACAAGTTTTACATGTAGGTCTCACTCTTTATGAGAGGATAGAGCTATAACCCTATAAGGTTATGCAATATTTTTCATATGTTGAAGGATCACAATTATGGGATATTATTATTAGGTTAAGCTTGTAATTGACTACCATTGTCAGATCTTTTATGGCTCATTTAGTCTATATTAAAGTAAAAAAAATTTTGAATTGGAGTTGAATTTATAAGAAAAACGGAGTCAACATGTACTAATTGGAACACAAAAATACAATATATATATATATATATATGTAATAACATTTTTTTTTGGCGTAAAATGTAGAAAGACAGTTTTGAGATTACTTCAAAAGGAAATTAAAAAAAAAAAGCACACAATTTTGGAGAAAGAGCGTACTTACTATAGCCAAATATAATGGATATAACAGAGGCAATTAGGACAGATCCACATGCACGAGTGTTGATCCATCCTTTTGGCCTGGATTTTACCGCTACTCTCGTCCATTATGTGTATGGTAATAATAATCTTTCAGAACTATGTATAACCTGGAAATTAGGTTAAAAACTCTAGCTCCAAACTCTTTATTTTCTGCTCTCGTGGCACCCTACTCTCACTAAATGACATGCTCTTTGATTTAAAAACCTGAAAAAAAAAAAAGGAAAAGAAAAAATAGGGGCTCAAATCAAGTGACATTTTTCTTTTGGTATGTAAAGTTACAATTAAATTTTTAATTTTGACAAGCACCATTATGACGTGCAAATTTACCTATAATTGGCTGAGATCTATAGCTTGGTGTGTGCATATACCACTCAGCCAAGACATCTTTTTAACTCATTAAAACAATGTAATGTATATAGTTTTGACTACCCTTTTGATTACATATTTGGAACGTCTCTACGTGAAGAGATAGGGCGCATAATACTTGTGATTTGGCCAAGTTTATTGAGTATTATTAGGAAAATTTGATAAAAAATTGGCCTTGACGATTGATGTGAAAAAGAGATTGCATATGTGAAAAAATTAAACAAACCATAATTTTTTGTTTCGCTTTTAAATTTGGTTTAACTCTAAGTCATGAAAAAGAGGTAGGAAGTAATAATTTGTAGTGTCAAAAAGAGGTTGGTATGAAATAAAATTAAATACATTTGTTGCGATCAATCAAATAGCGTTGTGTCAGGTCTAAGATATACTTTTAACACTTTAAGTATGAAGACCATTCATTTATACAGGCAATAACATATTATGAATATAATATATTCGTAACATGTATTATATACTTTCTAACCATCCTTTAGTACTACAAAAAAGTGTACTTACAATAATCTTTAAACTATATTGCTTAGTTTGTTTGGGCAAACTAAGTTCCTTTTTTTTTTCTTTTTGAAAATTAAGAAAGTCTCTCGTTTCCATTTTATTGCTGCAAAATGTTGAAGTCTTTGCTTGTTTTAGAAGATCGAATCAAAAAATTTTAGTTTAAATTCATTTTTTATTTGTAATTTTTGATAACTAAAAGAATGTGATAAAAATTGTCTCAACCAGAACTTTTGATTCAAATTTTTAAAAGAAATACATGCTTAACGATCCCAAACTACATTGTTCTACACCATTTTACGTTTCTTTGTTGGATTGAGACAAAAGCCTTTTGCTCCATTGATGAACTTATGAGAACGAACAACATGGTAACCTAGTAATTGTCCCAACTACTATTGTTCGACGCCGTTCCTTCTCTGAATTTCTACATCTCCATTGTTCCCGCTTCTCGTCCCCTTTCTGCAGAAAAGCGCCTCCATTTCTTCCAACGTTTTCCCTTTTGTCTCAGGGCAAAAGAAATAGAAGAACCCCCAAGCCAAAATAGCCATTCCTCCGAACAAAAAGAAAGTCCCTCCAATAGTAATCGCTTGGTATATCGAAATAAAAGTGATTGAAATCGTCGCGTTCATGAGCCTATTCACCGCAACCCCAATAGCCATACCTTGGGCCCTAAGCCTTAGAGGGAAGATCTCTGAGCTGTAAACCCAAGTCACAGGCCCAAGCCCAATAGAAAAGAAGGCGACGAACAAATACACCGCCCCAATACTAAACCCAAAGGCCCACAAAAGCTTCTCCTTCGAATGGTCAACAATGGTCAAGCAAAGCCCAAGGCCATTTAAGGCCACGATCATGCCAGCCACACTGGTCAACAACAGACGACGTCGTCCGACCTTGTCAAGCAAGAAAGTTGCCACCAAAATGAATGTCGTTTTCGTGAGGCCAACTCCGACAGTGGCTAGCAAAAGCTTGTCTTTGCTCGTGACCCCGGCTTTCTTGAATATCCTCGGGCTGTACAAAACGACAGCCTCAATCCCTGTCGCGTGCTCGAAGAAGTGGATACCGACGGCGGCGATGAGGATCCATCGGACGGTCCGCGTCGGCCGGAGGAGCTCCTTCCAAACGCCCTTTCCGCGGCTGTGGGAGACAGGGACTTTGGCCAAAGCGTCGTCGTCCCAGTTCTCGTCGAACCCCGCCGCGAGTTTGATATCCCGTAACCGCGTTTCAGCCTCTTCCTTGGAATTAGAGACTTTATACAGAATTTCCTTGGCCTCCCCTAAGCGGCCTTGCCAGACCAGCCACCGCGGAGACTCGGGCATTTGAAGGATCCCGATGGCTAGAGCTATCGATGGAATTCCGGCGATTCCGAGCATCATTCGCCACCCGAGCTTGAGGGTCAGCTTTCCGAAGAAGTAATTCGAGACGTAACCCAACAGGATACCGAGGCTGATGCATAGCTCCGGTAGGGAGGTCAGGAAGCCGCGGGAAGCTGGGGCGGAGATTTCGGCGGAGTAGACCGGGGCGATCATGAGGGCAAAGCCGACACCTATGCCAGCGATGCACCGGCCGCTGAGGAGGACGGCGTAGTTGGGGCCGTATCCCATCAGGATAGCGCCGATGAGGAAGATTATCGAGGCCACGACGATGGTGTAGCGGCGACCGATATGGTCGGAGGTTCGCCCAGCCATTAGGGATCCGACGAGGGCGCAGAAGTTTAGTATACCCGCGAGGACTTCGATTTGGACATCGTTGATTTTTAGGTCTTCTTCGATGAATATCATGGCCCCGCTCATGACACCGGTGTCTAATAAATTAGAAAAAAAAAAACAAAAACAATGAGAATAATCATATTAGTACTTATAATTGATCATCCAATCATTTGCATTAAATTCTCTGGCTTTAATTAACATGGTCACGAGTTCAAACTGATGTCTATTGACATGTCATCTTAGGTCTTCTTTGGTAAATATCATGGCTACACTCATGATACCGATGTCCAGTAATTCAAAAAAAAAAAAAAAGAAAATAGCATATTTGCACGTATAATATTTCATCCTACTTCATGATACTGTTTTTCGATCGATAACTTTTCAATATAATATATATGATACGTCAATATAAACTTTCGCATATTTGAGAGACACGAATTTGGATATGTATATGCTAAAGGGAAGGAACCAAAACATCAAACACACACACACGTATATACATATACATATACATATATACATGTATATATATGTATATGTATATGTATATGTATATGTATATGTATATGTATATGTATATGTATATGGACACATACACAATCGCTAGCCACATCAAGGAGAACTACAAAAAACTTGCATAAAACAAGAAAGAAGATCTTCCGTCAAAACGTAGAAGTACTCTAAAAAGTTGACACAAAAAGTTATAAATGATCGAGCGGAAAGGAGAAAGAAAGTACCATATCCAAATATGATGGAAATCATGGAGGCAACTATTGAGCATGCACATGCATGCTTGTTGAACTTTTCCGTGCCTTCCAGAAAACCCATGTTTATTCTCGGCTTTCACTGAGTTTTTTTTTTTTTTCCACAATATTATGATATCTATTGTTTATAGCGAAAGAATGAGAGAAAGGATAAGATATAGGGAGTAGATATGGAAGGTAAATTAAAGCTATGGGCAGATCTTTACAAATTACGGTGGACAGCTGTCTCTTGCAATACCCCTACCGCATCTGTTTTTTAGTTTCCTAAGCTGGATTTGATATATATAGAGAAATCCCAACGAAGAATTTTGCGCAAATTAACTGACTTTATCCTTCTTAAGAAAAAAAATAGTCACTACAAATAAAAATTTATGTTTATATTATATGTATTTGTGCAAGTATATAAAAAAACTGTGATATGTGCCTATTTTGGAGGGTGTAATCCCGTCATTGTCTAACATTTAATGGCATTCATAACAGCATGACCCGATCAGGACCAACTTGGCAAAGGTCTTATTAACTACTTTGTTTTTTTGTTGAATTGAGATAAGGGCCACAAAAGATCCGCCTGTAGGTTTGGCCGATCACCCGTTTGATTTGACACTCGACGAGGCATCTTTGAACTTTCAACTTAATCCAACTTGGAAGAGGGAGGGAATAAAATGCCATTTTTTTTAATGATAGAGAAGACAGTTGTGTTTTTGTTAGCGGTGGAGAATGTTGTTTTAGTTGTTAAATTAATTTTTGGCTGTCTCCTTTAAATATTTATAATGTGTCACAGGATTGTTTTTAGTCGTAAATTAAATCATCGTTAAAAAGTTAGTTCTATAGTTAAAATAATGTGTCATGATGGTGTAAAATTGTTTTTTTTATTATATAAATTCCAAAAAAAAAAAAAGCTAAATACAATCTCTTTTTTTTATAAAAAAGATAAGACACTTTTTTCAATGTTACTGGCTCAGTTTTTCTTAGCACGTGCCATTTTAATTTTTTCAAACAAATTTTTCTAATAATAAATCACTTTTCTTTTCAACGTATCCACAAGAGTGTCATACATCTCCTTTATACCCACCCCATTCCAATCACCTTTTAATTTTAAAAAGCAATCTTATTTTTCTTCGCTCGTTGTTTATATGATTGCCAAGTTCGTGATTACCTGTGGGAGAAGCCAAAAAAAAAAAAGAATAAAATAAAATAAAATAAATGCAATTACCAACAATAACAACGCAACGGTATATACCATATCTACAATAGAGAATGCGATGGGCAAAAACCAGCAGCAAAAAAGAAGTCATCATCGAAAAGAAAAAGCTTTGGCAAAATATTTTTATATCTTACTCTTCCTAAAAGGAATGTTTATGTTACGAATTATATACAGGCCATAAACAAAAACCATTAGCATTTCCATAATTATCATGTTATAGACAAGGCCGGCATTGCCATAAAAACTAGTTAGAATAGACCGAAAGCATACTAAAATTGTCAAAAATGTTAAAAAAGGAAGATATAGAATTTTAAAAAGGACGGAATATAATTTTAAAGAGGCAGGATATAATTTTAAAGAGGAAAGAGCATAATTTTTATAAATTTTATAGACAATGTTGAAATAGAAAAATTCATCCGCCCTCATTACGTGTGTAACTCCTCCCTTGACTATGGACAAAGACCATTATCGGGTAGAATAAAGATGATAAGTTTGCAAGTAGAGAGTAGAGAAAAGTAAGGTTGCATTATTGTAAATAGTTAATTACATAACTATACATCTTAGTTTTAATTATTTCTCAATTTATCCTTCTATTTAAAAAACTACAAAGGTATCCTTTGAATTTAAAAAACTTGCTTCAATTTGGTTTCTCATAGACTTTTTGGACACAAAAAATATGAAGATAAAACAAACATATAATTAACTAAACCTGGTTTATTTTTAAAATATATCTTCATGAGAAATATTTTAAAAAATATTTTTACATTTAAAACGTCATAAAACTTAAGAACTTTTTCTTGAAATTTGATGTTTTGTATTAAGAGTTTTTATGTTTAATTTCTACGGGATATTTTTCATAATTGTTTAAAGATAACTATGTTATTTTGCCCCCTTTTTTTCTATTTATAAAGATAAAATTGAAATAAGTTTTTTAAATTTAAAGGATACCTTTGTAATTTTTAAAAATAGAAGGACAAATTGAAAAATAATTGAAACTAAGAGGCATGATTATATAATTAAACCTTGTAGCAAATAATGAGTGTAACAAAAAGAACGTAAATATGGATTAAGGATAAAAAAAGATGGCACTTTTGTAAATATTTAAAAAAACGAATTATTACTAAGTGAGTTTGTTTCAAAAAATTAAGATAGCACATGTCAAAAGTATAAACTAGTATTTGAAAAAGATCTCGACACACAGTCTGTATTTAGCACTCTTTAAAAAAAAAGAGAGAGACATTTTATGTTCTAATCCATAAAGAGAGTCAAGATTTGTGGTCTTGTTTTTCTCTAACTTTTGACACCATATTGAATTGTTTAACTATATATTTTAGTATTAAGATCCTATTAATCATATAGTCAACTTATTAAGTTTAAATATATAAACTGATAAATAAGTAGTTGAGAGACAACTAATAAAACAGAAAAATATAGGGACAATAAATCCACACTCTGATTGAGTTTGCTATGACTCCAAAATGAAATATTGCTATTCAATTGTGGCCGGTATAATCCTGGATATTTTTTTTTATCAGAAGGTATTATCCCTTAATTTATATCACTAGACGTTATAAGTACGTTTTGGATAATTGAGTACTTTACCTTCCATGTGTCGGTATAAATATGCTTGAATAATTGAATAGTATTGCAGATGCATCAGTCATAAATATGTTTGAATAATGACTAATTGACTACTGTACATGATCAGGATATGCATGGGCTACGAATAACCACAACGTGCACAAACGACCTATTCATTAAACGCGTTATCCTTTTCTGTTTGATACTTATGGTATGGGTCATAATTCATGTTAATGGCCGTATTCGTGTCACAAAAGGCTAATACAAACATAACCTTTTTGTTAGTAATGCTAAAACATTAGCCTTTTAAATATATTGAATGAATAATTGATACAATTATGATTTATTTAACACTTTTATGACAATGTTTTTAACAAATTTATTGGTCAACATATGTCAAAAGAAAGTAAAGTTTAAATACCTACAAATTTTAAAATTTATATTATTTTCATTTAATACATCATATAACATTTATATTACAAATACGTTGCAAATGACGCATACAGTTACTCGTGTTACTTCTTGCCAATCTGAATTTAGTTGGCCAACTCAAACACAACTTGTTCATTATTCATGTTAACTTGTTATTCACCCAATTCATTTATAAAAAGTCCAAATTCATTAACTTTGTATGAACTGTTAGAACTTTATTTTATGATGAAAACCATCTTCAAACCTAGATCATTCATGTCAAGTCACCAAAAGAATTAACAAGATGTAGAAGCTAACCTGAATCAGTAGAATAGGATTGTGATTCATGAGTCAATAGATTGAGGATCTTCCAAGTCTAATACGTTAGTCTTCTGTTAGAGAATATCTCTGTAATCTCCTGTAGATGGGTGGTAGAAAAAAAACATACATACTGACTTGATGACCACGACCCTTTTGTATGACTGTAAACCCTACAGTTATCCTTAATTACCAATTTAGTCTATCATAAAATCAGTAGTTATATTTTAGTCTCTATACATAAGAGGCCCATACTTAATAATGCTTTAAAACCCAGATCGCTTTAATTGAACTAACTTATCTAATAGCTTATAATACATATTTATTTTATGTATTAGCTTATAATTAGATTTAAGTAATACATATTTATTTAATATATTAAGTAATACATATTTATTTAATATATTAACTCTACGAGCTTTATAAAGTAGTTGTCATGTTATGACCTTGATTGCCACCGATAAGTCTTAAGTCGTGCAATAATGCAGTGGCATTAGAGAACGACAAGACCGATATTTAATGCTCACGAAAAGCAATGCGCTGACTCTTAAGAAAGTTCATGCATGGTACCAAAGAGTTCGACGCAAAATTTTATGCAGTCTTGATCAACCTTTGGGTTTGGGGACCATCTAAAGCGCATGCTAGACTTGGACGCACATCCAAGATTTTGGTATGGTGATCAATATTAAAGACCACTCCGTAAATGCTAGAGACTATAATCGTTCATTTAATAATAATAAGTAATTGAAAAAAAAAAAGGACATAAGATTGATCGTTTTGATTAAGCAACAATTATGTATATAAGAGCGTATAATATATATACACACACACACTAAAAAGATTTCAAGTTCTATATAATTGAACCAAATCTTTTGCTTTCCTTTTCCCTTGTCATATACTCACTGGCCAAATCTCTATTTTTTAAATTCTTTTTTATAATAGTATACAGCTCTAGTTCAAAAAATAAAAATAATAACAGCAACAACAACAATAATTTGTTGTTGTTATCATCTTCTTATTGTCATTGTTGACAGCTTTTAATTTTAAAAGGAAAAAACACAAAACAGATATATATATATATTCAAATTTAATTTTAATTTATACATCAATTTATCATGTTTTTATTGATAAATGTTTAAATTATTATCATATTAATAGATTACATCTATTAATAAATTTGGATACGTTGAGTTTAAAATAGGTGTTTTTAGCATTATCTCTTTAAATTAGACTCTAGGCATGGTACTTCTTAGGCAACTGTACGACGAGCCTAAAATATCGTCAACATGTCAAACTGTTACCTCCAAAAAACAAAGTCAAAACGTCAATCTTCCATTTTTGACCTATCTTTAAATGATTGATCTGTGGTGCCCCCTTAAGAAGAAATAGTCAAATAAATCTAATGCGTTGTGGGCCAAACGTATCCTGTAACCAGAAATGTGAAAATCGACCACTGCCTTTTCGTTTTGTTTAATGGATCATATGAGCACTAAGCTTGCCCATGCCAGCGGACGTTTCCAATGGTGAGTTTGACGCATGTTATTCCATGTTATGAGTTTGGCAATTTCTCCGGCAAATACTAAAAAAATAACTTGTTGGTAAATACTTCTTTTTGGGACATCAAATATGACAAAAAAAATTAATTTTAAACAGATTTAATGCTCAAAAACAAAACCATATCGGTTGAGGTTCTCTCTAGAGAAAGATCCTAAAACTTTAACATAAAGTTTGAACTCTAAACCATACCTAAATCTCATACGTGCGACAATATAAAGTAAAAATATACTATAGTATAAAATTTTTACATATAATAGTGTTTGAGTTCAAATGACTAAGCTCAGTTTTACATATTTCATAAATCCTAAGATTGCATATTTGGCCTAAAAAGCCTAACTTCGTAAGTGGAGTATAATTACTTTTAAGGTAGGACGAATGTATCTGGCTGACAAATAAACAAAAGGTTCCAAAGTTGGTCTTTTTACTTTCTTTCTCCAAATCCACTTTCGTCCCCCAAAATTGCTTAATGGTTCATGAAAACAATCACTGATCGAATATCTAAAACATATTTGTGCAACCTAATTTGCAAGATAGAGCTGTTAGAACATCTTAAGTTCACAACAAAAGGGAAATTATATGGTTGATTATTTTGAAACAAATTAATTCATATAATATTATAATAAATATTCTTTGATGAAGTCATGTACGGGGTTGACGTGAAACGCACATTCTTTTTAATGAAGTGAGATACGATTGCAGCTTGTTGAAGTGAAAGAGTGGAGAGAAATGGTAGGGAAGCCCTCTAATTGTAGCACATTCTTCTCATGAAGGAAGATATTCTATGCATAATCAAGAAAATCTAAAAACAAAACATAGCTTCGTGGTTCTTTATTATGTTTTAGGTTTTTGTTTCTAAAAACAAAATAAAAGAAAGCGAAAAAAGAGATGGAAAAGAACTTGTAAGTAGAGTTTCCATTTTGCAGAATCGGTTAGACGTTTTTTTAGAAAGGGAAAAATATATGCAATGATCTATAACGTGAAAACACCAATCATAACTACAAAGGCCTCTTACAACAAGAAACATATCACCATGATTTACATGCGTAAATTCAAATGCAATACTTAAGTGGAAGTAATGTATATTTGCATGCTTCAAAAACAGACACACAAAGAGACATACTAAACATTGAGCAAACACAGTTCTTTCACGGATTCTCTACAATGGAAATATCCGATCAAATGATATTGAGGATCCCATAGTACAAGGCAATGCAAAAAGCCACCTAGTAAATAAACGAAACAAAAGCAAAAACAAATATTAGTGAAAACCACCATTATTACTAAATCAATTACCTAAACTAACCATAACAAGGGGAAAAAACCACTAGCAACGACAAAAAGCTTCTAGCAGAGAGATGACCATCAATGCCAAAATCAAAAGAAAAAGATCTGTCGCCAAATTAGGAAAAAGCACTATTGACATGTTATCTAATCCACACATGTGCACCAACAACACTGTACTTCCAACACCATCAAAAGCGTTGCACCGCTAAGGCGAGAGCTTAAGAGAACAAGGATGGCGGAAAAATGACATGCCTAGCATGCTGCTAAAAAACTACCACCACTCCCTCCAAGGGCGGATGGACATACGTGTGTGACGGAGAATTATTAATGCACACATTTTACAGAGAATTATAATTATGCCCTCACTTAATAGTTGAAATATATAATTATATCTCTATTCAATTAAATATATCCCTAACTTTTTTGAAGTTTCTCCGCTGAATATATTTTCTAGCCCTGCCACCGCGCTCAATTCGGCTCCTGTACCTCGTAATAGCAAACACCGCCCCACCACCATCTCGACATTACCCTTACGAGCTCGTGCTTAAAAGTACAAGCTGGAACCTAACGGTGCATCTAGTAAGAGTGTTGGGTTTCGGACTAGAACACACTTTTTCCCTTCTCTGTACGGTTGGTGCATCTTATTGGGTTTGGTTTGAAAGCTAAAGAACAAAAGGTTACTAGAGTTTGCTAGAAGTGAAAATATGGGCCTGAAAATGAGGCCCTCTTTCTTACTATTAGAGAATATTTGACCAGATAGAGTGAGTGGCTGTAAATGAGCCAGTTCCAATTTATGACACCGGCTAGTAGGCTAGCTAACATTTCAGATTTTTTCAAATGAAAAGGGTTACAAATACAAGCAATATGTTAATTATAGCCAACAGAATTATTAAAAAAAAAAAAGGAATTTAGAAGGGAAAGGAGGGAAGGATTTGTGGAAAAAAGAGGGACAAAAGAACTTTGTGAAGAAGCACTGGCTCCGTAAAGGACAAAGTGAAAAAGGAAAAAAGGAAGAGACAATTGCATGCAAGGATAATTTTGTTTCCTTGGATCCCCCCATGTGTTTGTTCCATGAGAAAATGAGATATATATATATATATATAGATATATATATAGAGATATATATCGAGAGAGAGAGAGAGAGAGCTTCTTTAAAAGTGAGCATTGACTTATCCTTCAGTCTAGTCTCTGCCTAGACATTTAATAACTGCAAACAAAACCTAGGCTCCCTTAAGTGCACTGTCTGGAGAAACACTCGTAGATTTATGGAATTTAAATTTATAGTTTGAACGGCAAAGGGTAGCAGGAGCGTTCATGGTGGAAAAGCCATCAAGAAAACAAGAATATTTTTTCATTTTTAATTAGTTTGATCAGTATGAAACGTTTGAGAAACCAAATCGAAACAAATCATATATGCAATGGATTTGTTTAGATTTTACAATTTGTTTCCAATGTAATTAATCAACTATTCACATATAAGTTAATGTCAATTTCAGTCAAAAAATTAAAATTGTTATCAATAAAAGATAATTTGCTACAAATTTATAAGTTTATGATATAATTTGTCAAAATTTAAAATTTAAAAAACCAAATTACTAAAGTGCGATAAATTTTGTAGTAACAGTGTAAAAAACCCTAATGAGAGAGAGAGAGACTTCTTAGCAGACCAACTAAACCAAATAAAAATAAAACTTAATGATTTTTTTGCTCTAATAAAAAGTGATGAATTTAATATATTTAGTTTGAGCAAAATTTGTACTGTTTGTTCGTTTTTGTGAACACCGCTGAAGGAAAGACCACAATTTATTTTACGTTAAGAATTCTACAACAAATTGTTGGACTAATTGAAGTATTTATATGGTTGTGAGTTTGACTTATCGATAATTCGACACGCATTTAAGCTTCAATGAACTGGTGAAGTAATGAGCTTGTATAGGGATAAATTATTGACATAAGATTATATATGGGAAGAGATAAGAAGGTATTTCTCAGCAAAATGAAAATGGTAATGTACAAAAATAAGAAAACTTTTGATAGATTATAAAAGAAAAATCTTATTAAAAAAAATTATCCAAAAGAAATCTTACATAAAGATGAATATAATTTTGAATTGTAATTTGAAATGGTAATGGCATCCCAAACTAGAAAGCGTAAGCACTAGTGCAGATACGGATGACTACAATGCATATACTTTGGATGAAAAAGTTCATAAAATCATAAAATAAACAAAACTGAATATGGATATCTTTAACACATTATACTCAACAACACAATTTACATTTTGTTTGACAGTTAGAATCATTTTTTATGGCTAGAACTATTTTTGCTATACCGCTTTCTCTCATAAAATTTATGTTAAAAACTGTTTTAACTATAAAAAACAATTCTAATTACTCTCTCACATATGCTCATTTTGAGAAAATTACATATTATACCATGCTTTTAAAAGATATATTTATTCATGCCATAACTTAAAAAAGTTATGTCACATTAATACTTATATTACATTTTTAAGTTGTGTCACACTTGAACATAAATGATGTTTATGCAAAATTTTCAATAAAGATGATATTATAATTTATTTATTAATTACTTTTTAGAGTATATCTTACTTATTCTTTGTGAAGCGTTTAACACGTTCATTTTGACTAGCAACCGTCTTTTCATATCAGGAGCCTAAGGAAATTACCACTCTTAACTTTTTTTTTTTTTAATAGAAATTACCACTCCTAAGGTTCCAATAGTGCCAGCCAGCCTACCATGTTGCAGGGTTTTTTTTTTCCCCAAAGTTTTAAACTATATTTACACAGTCATCAAAAAACATGGATTCTTCAGAAATGTCATTCCAATTATCTTTAATAAATTTTCGTTTTGTTTTTGCCCCTCCTCTTTTGCAGAGTCATGAAAGGACCTTTTGGCGCTTCTTAATTTGTCACTGCCACACATTAACGGATAAATTCCAAAAGACTACTTCCATGGCTTTCCTTTTTCCCTCAAGCCCTCAACAAAAATTGGAGCAATAATTTGTGCTTTTACTTCTTTTAAAAGATAGAAGAGGGACTGCATGCAAATTTGTCGGCACAGCCCTAGGAGCTCATTTTCCCACTAGATACCTAATCTCAGATTCTCAATCCCATCAACGCAAGGACCAGATCCAATACTTTTGAACGTATTTGAAGGAAAATGAAATAATTTTTTTGAGCTGGATAGACAAAGGCATAAATTAGGGTAATTAGGAGAAGAGCTCCAACTTTAAAGTTTGAACCTCAAATTATGGCATGTTAAAGTTATATTGTAGCATACTTTTGTTTTACATCGTAATATATAAAAGCTTTATATTGTTTGCAGTTTAAACTTTAGAGTTCAAATTACTCTCTAAAACGCCTATGTTTGAAATTGCATAAAATAATCAAATACAAAATATGTTCGCTTTATGTGTCACTTTTTTTTTTTTTAAGAACATACATGGAAGCGTATTACACAAAATTCACAGGCAGATACAACTAAAAGGGCATTCAGTCAAATATGTACTACTTATGGGCCGTTTTGGCACTTTACTTCTAATTATAGTTTGAGTAATTTGTTACTTTTTACTGTAACATATAAAAATTTTATAATAGTTAGAACTAATTAATACCAAAGGGAAGATTAGTATGTAAAATATTGTTAGCCTTTTAAGTAAATTGGCTCCTCAAAATAGAACCATGAAAAAGTTGAAAAAGTATTCATATTCTATATGCTGATGAAGGGAGTGAATTAAAGCCACTTTTTCATTGTTTTTCTTTTCTCTTTTTCTTTTCCTCCCTCTCTTGGATTAAATGTAAATCAGAAGTAGGACCAGAACATAGATCCAACGTGTATAGATGTGAATCTTGTCGTGACATTATTGACTTTTGGCCACGGCCAAATTTAATGCAAATAGAATATGATTCTGAGTTTCAGGTGGGGGTTTTCCTTTGCAGTGTTGTTTCGGTTAAGCAGGCAACGCAATGCTTTACCTGTACTACTTCTTCAGCTCCTTAAGAATTTTTTTTGTCATCTACTTAAATATATATGCCAAGAATCCGTCAGTGTAAGGACAATATATATATATATATATATGTATATGTATACATACATATATACACACACACACTCGTATTGATATCAATCATGCCTGAAAAATATACAGTCCTTACTCTCATTATTTATTTTCAGAAGGCGGCTTCATCTTTGCCTCTAGCTTCCCTTTCAACGTAATTCAAGAAAAGCAAAATAATAATAATAATAATAATTATTATTATTATTATTATAATAATAATAAGAAGTTAAAAAGAAGGCATGTAACACGCTGGTCAAAAGAAGGAACTCCCATGAATATAGTCTATTAATTTTTGGGCTATATGATTAGAGGTTTTTATTTATTTATTTACTTATTTTGACTCGCTGTGTAAAAATACGATTGTTCCCTTGAGGGATTTTTATTGGCTTTTTGTGCCTGTCCTTTTTTGTTCTGAATTATTCTGTTTAATGGTAAGAAATTTTCATGTATTTTGAAATTTTACGGCCCAAGTAGTACGCATTGCAATTGCAATTTAAGCTTTGAAAGCTCCAGCACCAAAAAAGCTTTGAAGTAACTTTTAACTTTTTTAAATGAGTAGCTTAATTGGTTATTATGGTCTTCAGTGGCATTAAACCAAAAAAAAAAAAGAAATATTAAATAAAAATGTACATTCATTGGTCACTGCATTGCAATACTATTAGCTATAAACAGTACTAATATTGTTGTCCCGTTAACAGACAGTTTAGTGACAAAATTTCGCTTTAGAAAGCGCTTTGATTGGAGTTACATTAATATATATATTTATATATATATATATATATGTATATATAAAGTAAAATGGAAAAATATATTCCATTGCAATAATTGTGTCTCTCTTTTGCCATTTTAACCGAAATTAAAAAAACCTCCTATATAAAACCCTACTTTTCACAGACAAACACAGAGCAAGGGAAGAAAGAAAAGAGAGATAGAAAAATCAAGCAAACAATGGAAAAGCGATTCCGGCTAAGGATTTCCAGAATCATTCCATCATTCCATTTCCATTCCTGCTGTTCCAAAGACCCCACCAATAATTCCAATTCCCTTTCCGTCCCGTCATTTTCCCGATCCTCTCCGGCCATCCCAACCGTACTTCCCAAACACCGCTTACCATCCCGAACACCACTGCCATCCAAACCCTACAAATCTTCCCTGAAGAGCCACGTGTCGTCCGCTTTCGCCTGCGGGAACAGATCGAAGCCCACCCTCTCTGACGACGACCGCAGCGAAACACCGCCCGAGTACTTTCGCTGGGAGAAAGAGGAAAAGTACTGGCACGTGATCACCACCCCGAAGTCAAACGATGTTGTCACGCCTCGCCGCAAAGTCTGCAACTCTTCCGCCGAAGACGACGACGTTTTGCCTCCCCCGCCGCCGCCTCCTTCTGCGGAGAAGAATAAGAAACGACGAAACAAGAAGAAGAAGAAGAAGAAAAGGGCATCAAGAACCATCCGAGTCAGCACATCCTCCGCTGAAAGCGGACTCTTCAGCAGCGAAGGATTCGACGACGACGAAGAAACCGAAACTCTCGTCTCGTCTTCTAGAAGCTTATCCACTGACTCCCTCGAGACGATACGTGAGTCCGCCGCACCGCATCCCTACCCGGCCACAACCAGATCACGCAAAAAGAACAAGAAGAAGAAGATCGCGAAACGGTGCGTTTCGGAGGGCGAGTGGCGGAGCAGCGCCGAAACGTCCGAAACGGCGGCGGTGCCGGCGAGGCTGTCGGTGTTCCAGAGGCTGATACCGTGCAGCGTGGAGGGGAAGGTGAGGGAGAGCTTCGCGGTGGTGAAGAGGTCGGAGGATCCGTACGAGGATTTCAAGAAATCGATGATGGAGATGATTCTGGAGAAGCAGATGTTCGACGACGAGGACTTGGAGCAGCTCCTCCATTGCTTCTTGTCGCTCAATTCCAAGCACCACCATGGCACCATCGTCCATGCTTTCATCGAGATTTGGGAAGCGTTGTTCTGTTCTAATTCCACCAGATCTAGCTCCGCCACCGCAGGCTCTAGTCGAAGAGTTTCTAGGGCTTCTTAAGTATTATCACCAGTTAAATTAAACAACTGGATTACTAAGTACGTAGTCTTGTACTAGCAAATCTGATTAATTTGCTGTATTTTGATTTTATCATCATATTGTACTTTCTCTCTCTTGCATTGTATATTAATGCAACTGGAATCTTATAAACCTGTTTTGCACCCTTTCTGGTTTCAACCAATAAACATCGTGAAACTTTTAAAAACTACTGTAAAAAAAAGTAAAAAATAATTACAATATAAAGCTTATAAAAGTTACAATTTTTAAATTAATATAATCAATTGCCTTAATTGGGACAAATTAATTTCATACATTGCATGCATTTTACGTAGGAATTGAGGAAAATATTGCCCAAAGTTGCGACCAAAAGATGTTAGGACGTAATAGTATGCATACATTTTTTTTTAAGAAAATACATACTATTTTCACTTGCTCTACTTTGTAAATGGGCGAGAGATTACGAGAAAAATGGTACATAATTGTTATTTGTTTATCTTCTGCTAAGCCGAAGTAAAGTTACAAATTTGACCTCCAGGTGTTTGGTTATTTACGAAGAATCTTCCTTGGAAGAGAGGGGTTGAAATGTTAAACACTGGTGGATTTGGCATAGGACATGGGATCTCTCGAAGTTACTACAGTACTGGTCAGCCAAAAAACGACACTAATCGAATAATTTTGTTTGTTTGCTAATGCTTTAATCGATTAAATTAAGTTCTTTTGGCAGAGTAATGAGTAAAAAGCCATTACTTTTCAGTAATATTGTTATATTATGTTGGAGACTACAATGGAAACTTTTTTAACTGTAGATAATAAAAATACTTTCTATAATTATAATGTAAAATAAAAAATAATTATAATATAAAATTTTCAACAACTTTAATATTTAAAAGTAATATTAGTTTTAATTGTAGATGCCAAACAAAGCTAAATAGTTAAAAATCGGTACAAAGTACACCACTGGCCATAGATTTCTTACGTAATAGTAATATTGGATCGATTAATGAAAACAAAGAAACATGAAAAACAGAAAACACCCGGCGTGACAGTAGGTGACATGGACCCCTATCAACTTCCACTTCCATATATATATATATATATATATATATATATATATGTATGTATGTATGTGTATGTAATTAAAAAAATTAAAAAAAAAATCATCTCCACATTTGAAGGATGTCTAAATGCGCTACAGATAATTTAACGAGTTTTGGGCACTCTTGGTGGGCACGGTCGTTTCCATAGGAAACAGCAGAGCAGCACGTGGATCTAAGCGTGAAGCGATTTGGACTCTACAAATATTATCATCATTGACCAACTATTGGACTGACCAATGATAACAGGACTGACTGATATGAAATGATGTTGTAACCTTACGGCATGAAGGAACTGATAATTAGTGAATTCAAGTGAATTGTAAAAACTGTCTTGTTTACTAGGACATTAAAAGTAATCTTACATAGATATTTATTTCTCGACTGTTATATTTACAAAAAAATATGATTTTAATCAGTTCAATTATCATTATGGATAAAAATTGTTGCTTTAATTTTTTAATGATTTAATTTTTAAACATGACACGTCAAAAATTTACAATGCTATATATAATTTTTTTCAATTTATGGATTATACCATTAATGAAAAAAAAAAACAGTTCTTATTATAGAAATTCCCTCCATCTGGATGACCCATTATTAAATATATATATATATATATATATATCTTTTTTTTCTTCTTTTTTCTTTGCATGGTCATTATTTTTCTTCACATGGATACCGTCCCAGCTTGGTCCACCGTTTCTTATGGCTTTTAAAGATTAAAAAACAAGGGAAATTATAGTAAATGTTTTTGTGTTCCAACTTTCCACGTTCTTTATCAAAAATCCAGTTTAATTACTGAAGCTACTGTTAACTTAAGCCCAACTGTACAGTAAAACTATTGAGATAACATTTTTAATGCTCGCCAACAGTTTTGAGTCACGCCGTCACAAGAACATTTATTATTATTATTATTATTATTATCATTATTATGGTAAATACTTTGTGCAGCGTTATATATAATACGCCAAAACACGCATGAGCAATTGTCATAGATTCCTCAGTATATCCGTGCTTTGGTCTGTGTTTGCATTAATTTTTCAGTAATTATGCAGAAACAGTTAAGACTTGCTAAACAAAGCCATTTCCGTGTACATGTTATGAATTATCAAAAAGAAGTACTAGTATTCTTTAATATGTGCGTGGTAAAGACAGCCTCTGGTGTTGCTCATAACTATCAGTACTACCCTTTTCTATGCTTTTCTGTTAATAATAACATGTCTAGGACCTCAGGTATGCAAATTAGGGATTGATTTAGATAAAGTCTAGTCCCTTTGGCCCCGTTTAGTTTTGTTTCGAGGATTTTTGAAAAAAATTTTGTACTTTTTTTTAGGCAAAAAATTTTAAAAAAAAAACACTCTCAGTTTAATTCTTAAAAAAATCTCATTTTTTAAAACAAAACTATTTTAATTTATTTTGAAAATACTACCAAACAGATCCTTTCTATTTCTCTCTTTCCCTTTCCACTGTGTTTTGTGAACCTCACGCCAAATTTTTTTGTATTTTTTTTGTCGAATAATTAGGAATTTAATCCAGGTGAATGGAATTGTCTCGCTTTGACACGTACAATTCAAAAGGGTACAAAACTGTCCCATAAGTTTATAATAAATTACAACTTTAGTACTTTCATCAACGAAACATTAAAAGACAATATAGGATTACAATAACAATGCATCAGTTATGAGCAAAAAAGGAGGCGATGCTTAGGATTAGGGCGAGGAAAAATTTACAATTTCTTTTTCTATTTTCAAAATAAGTCTTTTGTTTAAATTTTATTATGTTTCCCTCCACCAAGCAATCATGCGATCACACATGATTAAAACTATTAAAATTGACGTTTTATCAACGGAAGTACTAAAGTTGCAACTTTTAATAAGCTCAGGGTAGTTTTGTGCTATTTTAAGTTAGAGGGGACAAAATCATGAGACAACCCTTATTCTTTTGGGGGTTAAATTTAATAACCTATTTTTCTTGTTACTTTTGGGGAGTAATTTGTATTTTTGCACCCTAAATTATTCACTTTTTACATAACGCATCCTGAACTTTGAAATAATTAGCAATTGAGGTCTAACAGCTACATTTAATTTCAATTATATACTCTTTTTCACGTGTTGAACTTGAACTTTTTCTTAAAATGATAAGCTCTATCTTAAAAAAAAACTCACGTGCGAATTTCGTGACCAAAATCATCCATGCTTTTTTATACTTATTAGTTATTGGACTTCAATTGCTAATGATTTTAATATTCATGGTGTATTTTGTTAGGATTAAAAATTTTGGAATACATTACGTAAAAAAAAAAGAAGTATGAAATACAACAATACAATTTACTCTACTTTTCCGCCTTAAAGAAAGTAAAGGAAGTAGAGGAAAAATGGGAAATATTTTTTGTGATATTGTTGGCAAGTCTTGTAAAATCTCAGTGAGTGAGCACATAAGGCACGCACGGTATCAGAGATTCCTTGCCAAACTCAAGAAACTGCCTCAAAATTCAGACACTCCTCCCTAAAGGAGCCAGAGCCCCTCTCTATTAGATCTTCCGGATTCTACGTCTCTCTGCATTTAGTGAGATCCTTGAAGCATGCTTCAAAAGAATCAGGACCCTCTGTTTGCAATTGTCTCTTCAACCGTTGGATTGTTGTGATGTATGTTTCTCTCCTGCCTTGGGATTTGGTGACAGTTTTGAAGGTTTCCGAGATTGGTCATTCAATAAGACTACTGCCCCAATTGCACGACAGACATCAAAAGAATAAGAAAACAAGAATAAACACTGACTGAGCTTTAGTACGGTCATATGCATGCTTAACTCGATCAATTTGGCTGATTGTCATATGTAGTTTTTCCAGCAAAAAAAAGTTGCACATTAAAAATTTACAAGTTAAGAATTGTCTTCTTTTTGGTATAAAAAAAAACATGTAGAATTTCATAAATATATATAAGTAGTACTAAGAAAATCATAATAAATGTCACTTTTTATAATAGTAAATAGATAAGTAAAAGAGATTTTTGCCAAGTAAATTTCCTATTTACTGTTATTTATTACAAAAATTTTCAAAACCTAATATTTGTTTCAAAAAGTTACATATCCCTCGTTCTCTCATAATACTATTACAACATATATTGTTTTTGGTTTTCTTTGCCCGCATCTCGTTGACCTGCATGAAGCTTGATCCCAAAACGAATGGTATGTAAGCAGCCAGGATGCTAGTTCAGCTGTTCCTTTTCTTAAATCTAGTAGTTTCCAAGATGTTCGAATTGCGCAGAGTTAAAGCATATAGCTGAAGTAGCATAATTGGAACTTCCTAGTTCCTAGCAATTTAAAATATGTACTGTGTGTGTGTATAAATTCAAGTGTAGGGTAGCCATCTACAAGTTTAAGTGCAACTTTGCAAGTAAATTTAATAGTTGTAGGCAAGTGTACAATAGATATAACGCAGGCCGTTTCAGGTCATTCTCATGTAAAAGTTGAACTTGAGAAGACAGAGAAGATTTACTCAACAAGAGCACGCGATCATGTTGAATAAAGCTGATAAGCTCCAAAAAAAAAAAAAAGCCTCTTTAATAATAACAGTCCCTCTTTTAACTTTTGGAACTTTAATTGATAACAACACAATATTCTACAATAAGCATTCAAAACATGCGAACAAGGTGCAGCCTAAAGATTAGAATTAACTTGGAGGAGGC
This sequence comes from Artocarpus hirsutus, assembly GCA_946598075.1. Lineage (NCBI taxonomy): Eukaryota > Viridiplantae > Streptophyta > Magnoliopsida > Rosales > Moraceae > Artocarpus > Artocarpus hirsutus. The sequence goes on from CAMOHE010051931.1 coordinate 67,851, forward strand.
GGTGGTGGTAGGTTATGAAGGGGAAGGGGAGGAATTGATCCCTGCGGCATAAGTTGGGGCCTTTGCTGAGGCGGAGGTGGCGGTCGCCAACTCTGCGGTTGGGCCATCCCCATGGGAGGTGGAAGAGGTCTTTGAGGAACTGAAGCGGCCTGTGGGGGCGGAGGCGGCATGTTCGGGGGAGGTCTAAAATGCTGCATTTGAGGCGGAGGCATGACTGGTGGTGGCAAAACTTGACCAGGTTGCGGCGGCTGCCCCTGCCAACCTGGTTGTCCAGGTACCTGCATGGGTGGGAAGGGCAAACCTTGGGGTGGTGCGGGGCGGAGAGCAGGAATTGGAACTGGAGCAACGGCGCCATTCACGAAGGGCCGTGGAGCCACAGGAGTGGCCATTGCATTGTTAGCCTGAGGACCATTGGGAAGTGTCGGAGGCCCACTGGCAAACAGAGTATGAGGCCTGCTCCTTGAACTTGGATTGCTTGCGGCCAAAACTCTCTCTGAGATAAAATGGTAGCGAATTATGTATTATAACAACTTGCAATACTGGTTGATACTATTCTCACCACGAAAACACAAACTGCTAATTACAAATTGACATACGCAACATGAATATCTGTCCAAACTAAGGTAGCTCAATCATAATAATAATTATAAGAAATCAAAGGACCTAAAGAAACTTCTACCAAGATGAGAACCATCTATAGCAAATACGGCAAAACATGCAAAACATGCAAGCAGCAAATAAGGCCTCACCTGCTGGAGTACCATGACGCTCTCCCTTGGTGTCTTTCTTATACGCGTATGACACTGTTATTTGACGATTGCACAGATATTGGCCATTCATTGCCTGAAACGAATAAGAAATCAATCCAGTCCCCAGATATGCGGTCATCACTCACTCGGATAGTTTCTAGTATAACAAGCATTAAGCAAAGGCTTTTTTGCACAGGACCCCTTGAATTTTACGTGTTTCGCAATTATGTCCCTAAACTAAAAATTTTGGCAATTGACTCCCTGAACTTCAAAATACATTAGCACAGCAGGTCCAATTGACGACACCGTCAAAAATTGGGACGGAATTGTCATGTGCTCCTCACGTGCATAGCTTATCAGGGAAAGAAAATGGTACTTTTTAAAAAACCAAAAAAAAAAAAACTGAAACATTAAAAACGAAAGAACTAAATAAAGAAAACCTAATCCCCTATCTCAACTCTTTCCTTGTTCCCATGGAACGAGCCACCAATGAGATCCACTCCACCATGGTTCGACTCCGGTGTCCTCGATCTAGGAGATCTCGCTGGCACGAGCACTCTTCCCCACGAGTTCTGTCGCCCCAATCTCTATGCAAACCCAGCCTTGTCTTGCAAGGTCGTTTCAGCTTTTTTTTCCCTGAAAGTTTTCCTTTTTCTTTTATGCTTGATTTGATTTGATTATGTCTTCTTCTCCTCTGTGTTTGGACAAGGGTTTTTTTTTTTTGGCTTGATCTGATTTGGTTATTTCTTCTTCTCGTCATTGTATTTGGGCATGGGTATTTCTTTTTGCTTGATCTGATTTGGGTATTTCTTCTTCTCTTCTCTGTGTTTGGGCATGGGTCGTTCTCGTTTTCTTTTCTTCTTCTTTAATTCGTGTTTGTTGGCTTCATTGCAAATCTTTTCGGTGTTCATCCAATAATCTCAATTAGCCTTTTATTAACCCAAAAAAAGAAAGCCAATAATCTCCCTTCACGTCCATCAATCATGATCTTTACCAGTCACGAGAGGATTTGATAAAAAAGATAAAGGCTTTAGCAAGCTTGCTTTGGAAACAATTAAATTTGGAATTGGAAACAAGGGTTACAAGATGAGGTTAAAGTGGCATCATATCACCGCCGGAGAAGGCAAGATATTAATGACCGCTTCAAGGATCTGATCGGATCCTGCCTTAGTTTTGGGTAGCATGGAAGGTTGTTTTTATTTTTCTTAATGTTTTATTTTTGTTTTTAATCAAGATACCATTTTCTTTAAAAAATTTCAATTTGACCCCTGATAAGCTATGCATGAGGAGCGCGTGACAATTCCATCCAAATTTTTACCGGCGTCATCAATTGGACCAGCTGTGCAACATATTTTGAAGTTTAGGGAGTCAATTGTCAAAATTTTTAGTTTAGGAACTAAATTGCCAAACACATAAAGTTCAGGGGGAGTCCTGTGCAAAAAAGCCTTAAGCAAAATACAGCTAAGTTGGTATTTCAGAGACTCTGACGACAAAAACAAAAGATGTAAATACCACATAGACAATTGCTACAAAAATCCCAGAGCAGCATGGTGCTCAAAATAATTCCAAGTGGACCAGGCATTGAACGAAGTACGAACGTCAACCAACTTAGATAGTTAAATACTACTTGTGATATGACAAGGACCAATCATTCATGGTAGTCTTCTATTTCCAAGCAGATTTTGACTAATGTCAAAGGATGAAGTGTTACAGGACCATACCTCAATCGCTGAATCAGATGCCTCAAATGAATCGTAGCTTATAAAACCAAAACCACGGGAATTCCCTGTATCAGGATCTCTCATTATCTGGAAAACAGAAGTAGCATCATTTGATCCAATTTAATCAATTAGATAGTGCTTCAATGGTAAATACTATTACTAGGAGGTTTGTTTTGCCAAAGATGAAGTCCAATCAGCAATAACACCACTCTAACTATATAGGACTTAAACCATCAGCTCTCTTGATAAATAATGATCAAGCAAGAGAAATGACATTGAATGATAAACGACCTGATGTCAACAAAAGCATTCAAAGGCGAAACAGCAAGCTGCCAATTACCAAGCAAAAACATAATATGCAAAAGTTTCAGGCTCAGCCAATTCAAATACAGTTGTTAAATTTAGTGAAAAACAAGAAAATGCACTATTATTCAGGCATGTGAAAAGAAACTAGATAACATGCCATAACTTCAAAATTTAGCAAGCATCAAAAGGTTTAGCAATAATAATTTGCATAAACAAAGAGAAACTTTATAACTGGATCATACAAGTCTCTTTTTTATTCCTTTCTAATATCTAATACATTACTACTTGCCTAAATTTTGGAAATCTGACAAAAAAGCTCATGAAATATATGCCAACATATGAAAATTCTGAAACATACCTTTGGATTTGTGACGATGACTCCAAAAGCACTGAAAGTGTCATAAAGAAGTTTCTCATCTACATCCTGCCAGAAAAGAATAGACCAATTTACAAAGTTTAAATCTAATATTACAGTATAACACTTCGTGCAAACATTTTTACCATGTTTTACCACTTACAGGGTCAAGGTTTCCAATGAAGAGGTTCGCTCCAACATCCAAGCTCTTTTTATCTTGTGATGCCTAGGAAGAAACAGATCACAAACTCCATCAGAATAGCATATTACATAAAATGTTTTTTTAACTTATTGATGCTATCTAAATTTCTATCAGGTTTATCTTTTATACAGCACATGAAAGGTACTAACTTGGAAAGGAAAATACCTTATTCACACGTATTGGTTTCCCATGTAGCTTGATCATATTAAGCACCTTGATTGCCTGCATTATTGTCCCACAATTACAAAGAAAAAAGAAAATTTCGAAGTTAAAAATAGATGAACATAAGCACCAATAAATCAGTTAGCATAGTTGCATAAAAAAACACTCACATAGTCAGCATCTTCTTCGCTTCGGAACTCAACAAATCCATATCCTTGATGCAGATTTGTAACTCTATCTTTGGGAACGTACACATTAACTGACATAAGGAGGAAAAGTTATATACACTTTCAATTCTTACAAAATGCAAAAAGGCACACGTTTTTTCTTGGTTTGATAACAAAAAGACACGAGTTATGCAAGGTTCTCCCCCTCATCAAAAAAGGATAGGCAATGTGAGAAAATAGGTAATACTAATAGACACATGTACAGCAATAAACTAAAAGAATTTGTTCCATAGAGTTGCAACGAAAGGAATTTTCTATTGAGTGGAAGATGGTCCTATGCATTGACAAGCAACAAGAAGGGAAGAAAGAAATATTGTATCACTTCTTTTATATACTCCTTTAAAATCGCGTTGTTGTGTTGGACTAAGGATAGCTATGCTGATTCCATACACTCTAAAGACACCCTCAGCACCACTATCAACGATCTCACAAATCTTAGGAGTTTGGTTAGAGGAAAAGCAAAAGGTGGGAGAGATTTGAGGGTATCAGAGGAAAAAGTTTAGGACTATGGTTGTTTGGTAGGGGAAAAAAAAAAAAAAAAAGAAGCGAGAATAAATCCGGTGAGTGATTTTAAATTCAAAAAAAAAAAAAGGAACACAACAACAATAATTCGAACCTTTCCTCTATATGATGAACTTAAGAAAAGAATCCGTCCTCCACTTTCCTCACCTAGGTTATACATACCTTTGCCTCTCACCAAGTAAAGCCTTAATGAATTTCCACTTACTGATCCCATCTTTCACAGAACCAAAACCCCCACTTTCACTATCTTTCACATGAATATGAAGAACCCACAAGCAAAATACCTAAAGCTGTACTTCCTTTCAATTCTCACAAGGCTTCAAACCAATTAATCCCAAACAAAAAAAACACAGCATATGATTTCAAATGAAAAAGTAACAAAAAATAATAATAAATAAATAAATCATAATACAAAAAAAATCCCTTTCAATTGAACCAAAAGAAAGAGCTTCAAAAGCGAAGGAAGCGAGGAGGATAAGAAGTCGTACCGACAGGACCGGCTTGAACAAACAACTCCCAGAGTAGCTCCTCGCTAACCTGCAAGAATTCGAAACAGAGAAATATATTAAAAAAACCTACAATCTTCCATTTCCAGAACAAATTACACAAAACAAGAAGAAGAAGAAGAACATAAGAGAAAAGAGGACCTGAGGATCGAGATTGCCGACGTAAGCGGTGGCGTCCTGGTTCCTCTCGGCGGAGTGTTGGCCGAGCAAGTTGGCTCCCACTCCTGGTGCTATTCGAGTCGTCATTGCTTCTTCTTCTTCTTCTTGTTCTTCTTCGCTTTCTGTCTCTGCGACTGCAGTTCTGGAGAATTTTTTTTGCTAATTTCTGTTTAATTGTGTTTTTGTTATTTGTGGAGAAAAATTGCAGGAAAATCCAAAAGGGGACTCAGGCTCGCTCACGGTTCCATATTCTCGCCCCGGCCTGGTGATATTCGAACTCGCTTCTCATGGGCTGTCATTGGGCTGCTTTAAGATGGGCCAGTCAATTTTAGTAGTAATTGAACAGGTTACAAGGATTAACAGACATTTTTTATTTTCTTTATTTTCAAGAACAATTTAATAGATGTTTAGGCTTTAGCAAATTGGTTTGAATTGGGAAAAAAATGAGTTTAAGTACTATAACATATGAGAATTTTATACTGTAGTTACTAAGACCGTTATACTATGAATAGTTCAGACAGATAGTTTAAATCAATACACCAAACGCACAGTACAAGGGCAATTGACACCTTTGTTCTGAACATGGGCGCACTGAGTCTTCGCTTCTACTATTTTATAAGTAAATAATATGTTTTTTTTACGGTGTTTAATACTATTCGCCTAGTATATATTTATAATTTGCTGTCTAAAATTTTAATTTTAATAAGTTGCAACCTAAACTTACAAATTTGTCACAAATCACTCCTATTAATTGCAAATTTAAGTTTTTTACTAAAATTGATATGTAATTTTCACACGGGCCGTTAATTAAAAGTATAAAAAGGTTTTTGTATAAATATTAAACCAAATTTATATTTAAACCAAAGTTAATTTAAAAATTTTTTATTTTAATGAAAACTTAATTAAAAATATCGCAATAAATTTAGGTCTAAATATAAATTTATGTCAACAATCAACTATTTATGTGTAAATAACATGTCAATTTTAGTTAAAAATCTAAAATCACTATCAATAGGAGGTGGTTTGTTATAAATTTATAAGTTCATAGGACAATTTCCTAAAATTAAAAGTTCAAATGACGAATTGTAAATGTACGACAAATGTAAGAGGCAACAGTACCAAATACTCTATCTTTTAACATTCTACAGTCTAATGCCATGTTTGGCAATTGTGGTTCCCACCACAATCTTAGTTATAAACAGTAAAAAGTTCTTACATGCTACAGTAACAATAAAAAAATTTGCTACAGTAAAAAGTTCTCATATGTTACAATAAAAGTGGTTCCCACCATTCTTCCAAACACCCACTAAATTTAGCATTTCTGTATTTCTTCTTAAGCCATCGCCGTTTTTGGTTTTGATTTTATTCTACATCTACTTTATCAGTTTATTTCCTAAAGACTTTGCTGAATCAGGCCTCCAATGAGTTAAATCATCGCGAGGAAATGCCAGTCTAGGACTAGTAGATTGCAAAATCTAGATACACTCTGGAACAACTTTCAATATTAGCCGGACATCGTGGTTGAGCAATAATGGAGATAAGAAAAAATGCAAACTGAATCATTTTGAATGCTAGTCAGCTGTGCTTCCGCTGTTTTCAATTTGGATATGTATGTATGTATGTATGTATGAGTCACAGAAAACACAGAATCCACCGATGGGAGAAAAGGGGTGTGCTTTTTACCAACCACTAAACCGCTACAAAAATATAGCAATATTGAAGAAAAGAAACTATCTTCTGAAATTCCTACCCCAACGACGAAAAGAAAAAGTGAAGTGTTTACAACATTGTTGTTAAATGCAAGCTCCAAATTTGACTTTAATACTCAATCTAATAGACAAACCTTCATATCCTGCATTTTTAATCACAAATTTAAGCGGATCAGCATAAAATGCAGTGCACATTTTGAGGGATTCATCCCTCAAAACCAGCCCCCTAAACCAAAAAGGAAAAAAAAAAGTTCGAAAACACGAAAATTTCCCATCCATACTCAGGCTGCAGCCTCTACATCCTCCTCATCCATGGCCGCCTGATGATCATCAGATGCAGAAGCCAATCCAAGGCTCTCCTCAACTTTCTTCCAAGAATTCAACACATTCAACGGGAACTTCTTCTTGATAGTCCGAAGCATTCCCTTCGCTTCCCTTATCTTCTTCTTCTTCACCAATCCCTCCACCAAAATCTTGGTCGTGTTGAAATCCGGAATCTTGTTCATCATCACGCTCTTCTTGAAAACCTTGTACCCTCTATCAAAATCCCCATTCCGGCACAAGTAGTACACCAGAGTCCTAAACGTCGCAGCATTCGGATTACACCCCTTCTCCTCAAGCCCGTCGTACACCTTCCTCGCTTGCTCCATCATCCCACTCTTGCAATAACATGTCATCAAGTAATTGTAGCTGATCGTGTCGGGTTTCAGCCCAGCATTGCTCATTTCCTCAATCAACGCCTCGACTTTCTCCGCCTTCCCCCCATGACAATGCCCAATCCTAACATTATACGCCGCAACATCCGCCTCGCATCCCTTCTTCGCCATCGTCTCCCACAACTTCTCGGCCTCCTCGGCCTCTCCCTTCTTGTAAAAAGCGTCCATAATTGTAGTAAAAGTCACACAACTAACTTCAACACCATTCTTCTCCATTTCCGACAGAATTTTCATTGCTTTATCAGTTTCTCCCTTCTGGCAATAAGCCTTGACTAAAATGCCGTACGAGATTGCGTCCGGAGAAACTCCATACTTCTTGGGAATTTCGTCGAACAGTTGGGGGACCTTGTCGAAAAGCTTCGATAAATTACAAGCCGACAAGAGGGAATTGAAAGAGATCGCCGACCTCGGAGTTCCGAACTGGTCCATCTCTTGGAAGGTTCTAAAAGCGTGGTCGAACATTCCGGCACGGCCGTACGAGCGGATGAGGGAGGAGAGGTAGGGCTCCTCCTTGATTTTGGGGTCGTTTTTGTGGGACTCGATGAAGGATTCGATGTCGTCGAAGCGGCGGGACTTGGCGAGGCGGCGGACGGTGAGGTCCTGGGCGTAGCGGGAGATGGTGGGGGAGGAGTAGCGGTCGGATACGGAGGAGTAGATCTCCAGGGCCTTGTCCGGGTCGTGCTCGCCTCGGAGCAGGGATTTGGCTCTGGAAATGGAGATTGAGGATTTGGCGGCCGAGGTCGAGAGGTGGCGAAGATGGGGGAGTGAAGAATACGACATTTTTTTTTTCCTTGTTCTGTTGGGTTTCTAGGGTTTTAGGAGATTGAGATATGGGGATGACTGGGGAATGAAAATTGTAGGTGGGGGTTGGTGTTAGGGTTTTAGCTTAGAGGTGGGTTTTTGGCTTAGTTTTGGGTGGCGTTCTGATGGTTTTATGTCGTTTCAATGTTTTATGTCGTTTTGATGATTCTGTGTCGTTTTTGTTGTTTAGTATCGAAATAGAATCCGTATCAGTGAGAGGAAAAATAAGCTCTCCAACAAAAAGTTGCAGAAACAATTCGTTGCGTTATGGCTATTGGCTAACGTCTGCAAATGACATGAAATTGTATTGCGCAAATAAATATAAAATTTTCGTTGTTGAGATTCTAAATTTGAACAACTATTTTTTTAAAATTTTAAGTTATCAAACGATGGACACAAAAAGGCCGTTTGATATTGTTTTTAAAATAGGTGAAAATATTTTTGTTTTGAAAAATGAAAATCTTTTAAGAATGGTGCTGTGAGTGTTTTTAAAATTTGTCTCAAAAAACATGCAAAAATATTTCCAAAAATTATGAGAACAAAAACAAATGGGGCAAAAATTACTATCGTTAAATTTCAGGGACCAAAACTGCCAAAAGTTAAAAATTCAAAAACTACTTTATCAAAATTAAAATTTTAGGAACCAAATTGTCCAAATGCTCAAAGTTTAGAGACTAATGGAGCTAAAAACTGAAGGATGAAAATTGGAAGATGAAAAAAGAGATGGTAGGGTTTCCAGGTGGATTACATGCAAACTTTCATTTTTGTTGGTACCTAGACAGTCGTTATGGCTCTTGTTTAGGCATGTTGAACGGGCGCACCACACATTTGTTTTAAGAGACACATAAACGTATTAAACTGCTCTTCCACGAAAACATTCCGCGCGTTTGGCACACCGTGGTGCCATGTCGAACCATCTATGACGTACAGCAGAAAACAACAGTATGAGGCTCTTACACTACCGCACTTGAAAAACTCGAACTTATTTTTTTGGTTGAAACTGCTTTGCCAAATACCTTGATTGTTTTTTTGATAATGATAACATGATGAGCATGGTTTACAACATGAAGCATTAAACATAATCCAAATTGTCCATCAGAAGAACATTAGCTGATTGCCACTTTCTCAGCATGGTCTTCCCACCACTCCTCATCAAGCAGAGGAAACATAATTTCTAGGCATTTATTATAGAAACAGTTATTTTTGAGCAAGTGCTATCCAATAAACGCCTCTGCTACTTGCATTAACTGATTCATGACACCATTTCGTTCGGTTTCAATAGTATATTACAGATGACACAAAACTAGTAATGAAAAAGTAATAAAAGAAAACCAAAAGGAAAGAGTCTTTTTTAAGTTCCATCAATATGATAGAAAAACAAACTAGTCATCATATTCCCCTTGAGCGAATTTGTTCTCTGGATAAAACACTGCCACCACTTGATTCCCACCAAATTTTCTTCCATTTAACCCCGCACGGGCTTTGGAAGCACCTTCTACTTCTACGTACTCCAGAAACACCTAAAAGAGAGACAAAAAAAAGATATCAAGTGAAGTGCCCAAAACTAATAGAAATATCATTTAGTTTGAAATTATACGAAATGCGGTTGATCGTATAAAACACATTTCTAATGTAAATCAACTTGATGGAAAAGCTCATTCAACTGTGAAATTATAACTCAATTCACTAGTTTTTTTTTTTAATATTTCCTTTTGTTATATTTATAACACCTACTTTGACAGGCGTACCAAAAAATTTTGATAAGCAATAATGACATAATTCAAACATACCTTTCCCACTCCAGGTGCTGGTTCACCATCCGGTCTAGGTCGAGGGATAACAACATTCGCCAGAGCACCTGCACAACAAAAAATTTCAAAATTAGGCAGTTTTACCAAATAGATGAGAAGCAATACAAGGTGAATTCAGATAGAAGGTCATGGAGGCTTCTGTCTCTATGTTAGGCCTGATTCTTTATAGCAGAATGTGGGACAACAAAAAGGCTGTAAAACAGACAGATATAAACCAAAAAAAAAAAAAAAAATTAATAAGATATGGCCAACTGTCCAAATTACTAAAAATATATAAAAGAAAATACAGCAATACGTCTATTTGAGGTGGGAGGTTACCAAATTTTTCGCCCTCTTGCCTCATGTCTTCCATTATGTCTCCATATTCCTCATCATCTCTTAGCTCATCTGCAGAAACCACTTGAGTGAGACATACGACCTTGGATGTTGGTGCACCAGGTTGCTGCAACAACATGAATCTCTGCAAAGAGAACATGAAGACAATGAGTTTAAGAGATCACCATGGAAAATAATGATTCTAAAAGACAAAAACCCCGTTTAATTTACAGGTTCCACCACAATTCAAACTTTTTTGCAACAGCATTTTCTTCCACAAAAATTTAAATTTCTGTCCAAACGAGCTAAAATAATGGCCTTTTTTTGGATGTTAGAAAAATTGAAGGTTATCATGTTGGGACGGCAAAGACCAAAAATGAATAAAATGAAAATAAAATAAACACAAATATGTAGCATGGTTCACCCAAATTTGGCTACTATAAGGATCTCACTATCAAAATATAGGAAAAATAACCTTCTCTCTAGATCACTAGGAGAGAACAATAGAAACCTCTCTCTCTAGGAAATAAGAGAAACACCTCACACTTATCGCTCAAAGAAAGAAAACTCTTATACTTAGAAAGAATGAAAGAATGACAGGAATGAGAATAGGATGCTAAATGAGGGAGAAGGGAGTTCTATTTATAAGCCAACTCCTCCTCCAACTACCAATCCATCTACCACATTCATCCACCATATTTTCCATTTACCATTCTATTTTCTTCTTTCAACACCTTCCCTTATATTTTCAACAAAGAAGGCTTCAACAATGTCAACAATAGAGGTTTCAACAATGAAGGCTCCTAACTTCACATATCAAACAACCACTTTTGGCATTTGCTTCAGAAAATTCATTCTTGGCAAAGAACAAATACAAAGAAATACTACAGCAGATACGATTTTTAACCTACCTGCAATGCGATCTGCTGCTGCGCATGCAACAATACACTCTCTTGCTCAGGTTTGGGCTGATTAGCACCTTGGTTAGCGCGTCTGACAGTAAGGGTCTTATCACCCATTTTAATTCCATTGAGAGCTGCACAGGCTATGTCTGTGACTGAAAGATCTTGGTAAACACAAAAGGCATAGCCTTTTGAGTTTCCTGTTTCTCTGTCTTTCACTAGATCAAAACCACGAAGTGGACCAAAGGACTCTAGCAACTCCTTGATCTGTGCTTCCGTGAAGTAATAGGGTAACCCACCCACAAAAATACGGTCAGGGCCCTCAAGCCCACCAGCAGAACCTGGTGTTAGCCCAACAGCAGACAGGTTCAGATTGGGATTGGGTTGGCTTGGGCCAAGAGTTGCGGCAAGAGAAGGATTATAATCACTAGGTCTCCTCACCTTAACAGGGGCTCCCTGTCAGGGATAAAAAAAATATTATTAATAATTAAACAGGTTAACACTATCCAATGCACAAAGAATAACACCATTCAGTACTAGAGAAGTTTCATACTTTAACTGATACATATAAACTGGAAGATTTAGTACCTCAAAAATAATACCATCCAAGGCCATTGCATTACTAGCCTCCTCGACAGATCTCATCTCCACAAAGGCAAATTTCTTTTCATGGTTAATATAAACATTCACAACAGCATCCCCTGCACAAAACAATTGAAAACTGATGAGACAAAAAAACTAGATTAATCATACAAACAGATTGAAACCAAACATCAACACACCTGGACCAGCAGTGTTCCCTCCAATTGCAGCCATAACTTGACTGAAAAATGTTGCAACAGACTGCAGCAGAAACTCGTAAGCTCATTTTAATAACTAAAATCACATCACCTACTCGTCTTTATGTATGCTTTATTTACGCATGTTTTAATAGAAGAATCGAAGAAGTTAAGACAGCATAGTTTTAATCATATGCTTTAGTAACAACTCTTAGATTGCTTTAGTAATACCTGATACTTGATAGTAATAAAGTTAAACAATAAAAGGGTCAGCATGATGTTTAACCTGCTCATTTGCTGTCGGGGGAAGTCCACCAACATATACCCGCCGCGCATGCCTTGTAGCCTGGAACCAGAAATTAATCATAAAAATCATAACATGTGCCAAAATTAAAAGGGACAAGGAAATCGTGCCAAACCTGTTGCGTCATGGCCTGAACTGGCATAACAGGAAGGGCTCCAAACGGCTGCATGAGAGAGAGAAACATAATAATAATAAAAAATAAAAATCCTTGTTCCTGCATGTATGGGATACCACATTTTTCTCTTTTAGGTGGATGGGCAGGGAGAGTTACCTGGCCAGTTGCTAAAGGAAACATGTTCGGGAACATTCCCGGAATAGTTGGATTAGTCCCAGGAATTTGACCTGCAAAGGAATTGGATCACATCTCATACTCGGAAAATTTCCATAATTTCACTTTTAATGATTTCCAGGATCTAAGAATAAAATAACACCTTCCACTTCTGTTTCCATGACAAGTCAATTGATTAAGCATAGCCTAACCTTTAGAGCAAAGTTTATCAAGGGAGATGAAAGGAATTAGTGTACAAGTTTTGGAGTAAATATTCGTAAGACTACCAAAAAAGGAAATAGTGGCCGGTTGAAGACGAACAAGAACAAGATCCATCAAACCAGTGCATTGATTCCTCCTTGTACATTAAAGCTACAGAAGTCGGCTCACACCCATTGTCAGCACAGTGGGGCAAGTAGCCCAACCTTGCCTTCTTACAACAAAAGACAAAAACATAGAAACAAACAAACAAACACCAAACACAAGAAAAAACCAAAAAGATCTCTCAGTCCCATAATTATTTCACCAAGTATTCAAGTAAGCAATAAAAAATTCATAGCCCATCCAGAGAACACTTCTTTCTAAAGCTGTATGTGCAAAAAGGAGAAACAAATATATCTTACCAAAATAACACCAAGCAATTTGACACGAACTTTCCACACTACTACAACAAAGAAAAAGAAAGAAAAGAAAAAAGAGGCAGTTAAGCGATATAGCAATCCTAAATCTATGAGAATATATGTACCTGCAACAGCAGCGGCGGCAACAGGTGCACCAGCTAGCATTGCAGAAGCAGGAGGAGCCATGTCAAAACCGCTAATCCTTTTGCTGCAGTTATAAAACGTTAGAAGACCAAAAGCAAAGCCAATAGAGCGACATACTTATTATAGATTACAATAAAACAGTACAAATATCTGTCAACTACTGGGTATACCATTAAAATGTGTTTCAACTACTGTTCTCCAACATAAACTGCATTACTAATATCTTGCATATTCAAGTACCTCTTTGAGCGTGATCGAGAACGTGACCTTGACCTGCGCTCGGACCTACCCCCTGAACGTGATCTAGACCTGCGCCTGTGCCTATCCTCTCTTTCTTTGTCATAATCCCTGCGTCTGTAGAAAATTAAACAACAACAACAACAACACCTTAATAAGTTGCAACAGCAAAATTGATATGCAATAAGTTAAATGATCTTATCTCAAAAGGTCCATTGTTCTGCTCATATTACCTATCGTAGTCCCGGCTGCGGGAATAATCATCATCATCGTCCCTATCTCTGCCCCGTTCCCTTCTGTCACTACGATCCCTGTGACGGTCTCTATGATGACGATCACGGTCACGTTCACGGTCTCTATCTCTGTCTCTATCCCTTTCTCTGTCTCTATCCCTTTCTCGGTCCTTTTCCCTATCCCGGTCCTTGCTTCTCCCCCTGTCCCTGTCCCTATCTCTCTCCCGATCACGATCACGCTCCCTATCCTTATCTCGGTCCCTGTCCCTCTCCTTTTCACGTCCTTTCTCTCTTTCCTTTTCCCTACTCTTGGAAGACTCTCTCTCACGATCACGAGAACCATGCTGCAAACGAAACTGTCAGCATATCATACTTTTATCATACAACAAATCAAACGAAACGAACATTTGTTAAGAAACGACTAGGAACCATAAGGCTGCTAATATTGTACAGTAAATTCATAATAACTAGAGATAAGAACCACCTAAACACGTAGAGAGGCAACAGAACAAAATTATAACCAGAGAGAGCAGAAAACAAAAAGGCCAAACCCTAACAAAATCTCATCGACAAGAATTCATTTCACCAAAATTTTTGGATGCGTAACAGGAACTAAATAGATCATCCAAACAGGAACATAGGTTAACATAATTGCCCGAAACCATAAAATGGCTAACAAAAACCTCCTAATCAACCTCAGAACTTCAATTTATCCTCTCAATCAAATTCAACAAGAATCATAAGCCTAAAACCCTTGCTTTCACTAAAACCTAGCTCCTCTTCGAATCGATATCATCAACAGACAAATGACCTGCATCTACCTGGGATTTGGAGTCGCTGTAATCGTCGGTCCCACCGTGGCTGCCGCCGTGCGGTTGGGGAGAGGAACCACCGCCACCGTTGTCGACGTCCTCTCCGTTGCCTTCGTACCGTCCGTCGTAATCCACCATTGCAGCGCAGTTTTCTCGGAATTTCGCGATGGCACCGCCTCCGAGTTCAGCTTGGTTCTCGGGAAAATTGTCTGTGAAATTCTGAGGAATAGCAAAGAAAGAGCTCTTAAGGTTCTTCTAGGGCTTCGGAGATGGGGTTTTCCTGCTTTTATAGGAGAGAGCGGGGAGAGTAATTGAGGGTTGGGACTTATGATTCGCACCAAGGGGCATTTTGATAAAGGAGTTTAAAAATTAAAATTTAACATAATATTTAAAATATTTTAAAAACACCTTTTACTATATAATAATTATTTTAGTAATATGTTTTTGAAATAATAATATTATGTTTCATGTTATATGATTACATGATAATTATTTTAATAATTATTTTTTAAACATATTTAAACTTTTTATAAATTAGAGTCATTTTTTTTATAATTCATATCCATTAAATTTGATAAATCTGAAATGTATCAAATTACAAGCTTCAAATTATATACAGTTTATAATCAATATATATTAATCTTTTTATTTACTTAATATTTATCCAATTTTTTATAAATATTATATTTATCATTATAAACCTTCTTTTAAAATTAAAATGTTATTTATTAACAACATGATTGTAGTTGTTATGGCCTCATTTGTTTTTGTTCTCAAAATTTTTTCAAATGTTTTTCATGTTTTTTGAGGTAAAAATTTTAAAAATACTTTCAGCATAATTTTAGAAAATTTCTTATTTTTCAAAATAAAAACATTTTTTATCAATTTTAAAAACAATACCAAACGACCCTATGTTATTTATTACTGCAAAAACTCAAAACTAGACTATTAATTATAATTAGAAACATCGACACCAATTTTTCACAGTTCACATACCCAATGGCCGGCGCAACAATTCATCTATGTTGCAGTTATTGACTGTTCGTCTCCGTCACAAGCGCAACATAACTCCCATAATTTGGTTCATCTTCGTCGTGGTCTCATCACCAAGGTTGCGACCATTGTGGTGCCAAGGTCCATCACCTCTGCAATGATCACAAAGGCCCATCATGTGAACCACCATAACAAAAGTCGCGCCACCGTGGGTCACAAATCTCATCATGCCTATCGCGAGCTATTTGTCACTAAATCCTCGTCGAAGGTTCCTTAAAGTTCTATTCAGCAGATGATCCAGCGAAGGTAATTTTCTTAGAGAAAATGGGTTTTTCATTTTTTGTAACGCCCCTAAGTGAGGGTTAACAGTTCTTAATAAATAAAAATAAAGATCAAAAAATATAAATAAAACATCAAAAGAAATTTACCCAGAACTTAATTAAAAACTCTCAAAATAAAACAAAAATATAAACAACAATTTAAATCATAGTTTAATGTAGCATCATAAATTTAATAATACAAAATTTTCATCATCATCATTCTAACCCTTAATAAATCTTAATACAGTCACAGAAAAGTAACATTTTATGCTTACATTATCATGATGGACATTCTTAGCAAATAAAGCAAACCCTACGTTATACAGCTACATAACTTCTTTAATTATTTTCTCGTCACCACCTCACACTTGGTGAGTCCTGAAAGGGTAGAAATATAGGGAGATGAGCAACAACATACTCAGTAGAAAAAACTATTACTCAACTTTAGGTTTCTATCATCGTCACATTAAAACCTGCATGATTAGTTAGTACTCATCATTATCTAAATTATGAGATTTATTATGATCATATTCCGTACATACCATAGTTAATCATTACCGAGTTTTATACACACACACACACACACATATATATATATATATATATACAAATACTATAATTCATCATTATTCATAATTATCTACGTTCAATAGAATATCACTTAACTCATCGAAACCTAAATGGGGTGCGCTTGACCACCCTCCAATCATTCCAAGGGTGTTCCAGTGAGGGATATCAAGTCCTCAATCCTCACCAAGTCAATTCCTATACAGTGCATTCTGGGACTTATCTAAGGGAGCACTATCACTTCCCCCTATTTTACCTTTTAAGATATTCGTACCTAAGGATGTAACTGTCGCCCTTTTCACATCTCACCATTTCTCTATATTCAATTGTTATTTATAGAGTTAGTTTTCCTAACCATGCTTCTCAATTTACAACAATATGTGTCAAATCATTATGTTCCTAGGTGTATAATATAGGACGAGTTCCACATTATCATATTATAGATATAATCATATACATTCAAAATATTATATACATATCTTATAACATAAAACAAAAAAATTTTAAGTTACCAAAACCTTACAAAAGATGAGTAATAGAATCCCTACCTCTTTATAAATATATTTTTTAGCTTACACAATTCACCACGTAAGCTCCAAGTACGCCGTTATCCTAAAACGTGTAAAATAACTATACTTTAATTTAAATCCTAATTTTTAATTATGTCAATCTATCATTTATTTTTATTAACATGCCATAATCATTAATGTACGAAAATTGTCAATGTCACTTTTCTAACTTAATTTTAGTAAATTATAAAACAACAATAAAATTAAAATATGCGAATTTTATTTTGGTATGAAACATGTGATAAAATAAACAATACTGTTTTAGAATATTTATAATTAAAATAATTAAAAAGTTTGATTTTTTAAAATAAAATTATTTAAAATTACAAACTTTATAAAAAACTATTTATAAATTCTGAAACATAAATTATTAAATAATTATTCTTGTCCTAGTGGTTTGATTCCTTTTTTATTGCTCTTGAGATTGAGGGTTTGAATCCTACTTAAAGCTTGTTTTTATTGAATTTCTGTATAAAAAAACCACATGTCGTTTTAAGGAAAACGACAAGTAGTTTCTGGGAAAAACTACATGTAGTTTGTGAGAAAAACGACATGAAGTTTTGTGAAAACGACATGTCGTTTTTCACCTGAAAATTTTTCATAGAGAACCTATAATCCGAATTTTAAGCCTTTTACTCAAATTCTTAATTTTCTAACAGCTTTTTAAGTATAAAAATTATACATAAACAATGTATAATCATCTCTAAACATCAAAAACACAATTCTCAAAATTTTCATACCACAAAACAACTTAAAATCAAAGTTAAAGTTTTAAAAATCCAACTTCAAAATTTAGCTCAAATCCATGGTTTGATCTTGAAAATGTTTAGATTTCCTTGATCTTTAAGCTTATGAGAAGTTGTTTGTCAAGATCCATGAGAGAATAACTTGAAATTCATGATGAGTGTTTAAGCTTTTCTCTTGGTTTCCTTTGGTTGTCTCACTGTGAAAGAAAGCATGACGAAGAAGAGAAGGAGAAAAAGAAAAAAAGTGTAGAGGAAGAAGAAGAGAAATGAGCAGGGAAGAAAGAAGGAAACATGAGAAAAGAAGAAGAGAATAATTGAAGGGGAGACAAGAAATGTAAAATTCGATGTAATGTCTCCTCTAGAGACTTTAATCCAAATAATGCCCAATGGTATTTTTGTAATTAATTAAAAGTTTTAAGGACATTTCGGTAAATATGTTAAATAGGTATAGAAAATTTAAAAATAAGTGAAAATAAATATTGTGAAATAGTTTTTAAATGAAACAATTTTAATTGACACACTAATAATTGATTTAATTATCATAATACCCGTTATTTTTTTAACGAGTATTATGTTATAGGTATCACATTTTTTTAAATTTTTTATGTTATGGGTATTATGTTATGTGATACCCGTTTTTTTCTTAGCTGGTATTATGTTATAGGTATCACATTGTTTCAAGTTTTTTATATTATGGGTATTATATTATATGATACCTATTATTTTCCTAACGGGTATTATGTTATGTGATACCTATTATTTTCCTAACGGGTATCGCTTTTATTTTTTTCCAGCAATTTTAGTGTGTAATTGATGAACCAGTCACTGAACAAATTTTTTTGGCTGTATTCCGTAGTTTTGTTTAATTGATCTTATGTTATGGGGATTCCCAAAGGTGGAGGAGAAAATGAGTTGCCGGAGAAATTGGGTTTTTGTATTTTTTTAATTTTTTTTATAAAAATTTTCATTTATTTTCTGTAATTAATTGATTTGGAAACAGTTATTAGATGTAATTTTTATAGTGCATATTAGATGAAACTAAATTTTGACACCGTTCTATTTAATCTGACGACTATAAAATTGGGTCTTTGATAAGAGAAAAACAATACATCTTATCATAGCATAATAATAATAATAATAATAATAATAATAATATATTTAATAATAATAAAAGCTAGGAAAGGCAAAAATAAAATATAATGGAAAAAGCAACATGGCAAGGTACAGATTCTTTCCCCTTTGACAGCTTTAACTTTATCCTAAACAAAATCAGAAAATTCCCTACGAAACAAAATCGGGAAATTAATTTAGAATTGAATGCCATGAGTGGAGATGATTCCGAAAGGTAAAGCAAGCTTATTTCTGCACGTCTGGGAAGAAGCAGCATAGAATGAGGATAGATGGGACATTTTCAATTTATATGCAAAGGCCATTTTGTTTTAATTTTCCTCCAAATATAATACAAAAAATTTTGGACCTTGCCTATGCCCACAAAGCCTTGAATGAAGTATTTTCTCCTCAATCCGATGAGAAAATATCAAGACATCATTTTGGATTGCCATCACCGCTTTTCAACACCCAGCATGACCCTTTGAACACGCAAATTTCATTCATGACCTGCATAAATAAAAGAATTTGCTAAGCTAGTCTATGGCAAACATTACTTATTTCCAGTCCATAAACGGGTCCCATATAACCTTAACTTTTAAAGGCCTTGGCTAAGGGCGTTTTTGACAAGAAACCACACGAAGAAGTAGAGGAAAGAATTTCACAAGAAAAAATGTTGCAACGAAAAACTGAATATGAAAGCTAACCTTGCTGTATTCATTGCTAGTTATATCCCTGTTAAGAGCTTTCTTAGCAGCCTCAAAAATTTCAGCCTTCTTAAGTTTAGTGCCGGGTCCATTTCGGCGTAGAAGGTCAATCACAACGTTCCTGACGAAGGCAGACACAGTTTTGAAGATGGTTCATTGCAAAATATGAACATGACTCATATAAAACTGAAAAATCACAATTTAGACAGTTATTTTCTTTAATTTCGTCTTAGAGATGGCGCCAACCTGAATGCATCATATTGCGGGTGCTCTGGTGATGACTTTAGGACGTATAGACCATGAATGTTTATTGCAATTTCATCGACGAGTTTTTTTAGCTCGTCAGGAGAATCAGTGCCACATGCTGCTGCTTTTACAAATCTAGCATCTGACTTTGGAAGATTTAATTTGTTAAGCGCCAGGTCACGTAGACCTTGGCACATAAGCTGAAAGCTGCCAAGAAAAGGACACATTCCACTATTAGGCAAAATGAAACAAGATTGTGAAGGAAACTTCTGCAATTGACTGAAAAAGAAACTTCCATCGAATCTATATTATCAATTTTAAAAATCAAATCAGTCAGTCAGTTAAACTTTTTGTTTCCCTTAATATCAGATACCGTACTATTTAACAACGATTCAGAAGAATGGAACAACCAATAACTGGGTTCTTATATTACTGACAGGACCATACAGTTCAAACCAGGAGGGGAACAGAAAATCTTCAGGCAGTTGATATATACCTGCAAACTTTATGTTCTTGAATAACTCTTGGAAGGACCTTTGAACGTAGAGCTTCTCGAATATCATCTGGAATGATTTTTCCGCTGACTACTACTTCACTTGCACCTTTGGTTACACCTTTATCAGACTTCAATGGTTTTACGGGCCTGCTAGGAATGCTGGCATTCATTGCACCACGACCAGGTTTTACATCTCCAAACAAATTCATTATATTTCTCTCCAAATCTCCCCAAACCTGTTCTTGCTTCTTAACAACATCTGGGTAGCGTTTTATAAATGAAATATCTGTTTGCCCCTTAAATTTCCAATCTTTAACTGAAGGTCTTTCAACACCTAAAATACTGAGGAATTTATTCACAGCGGCTTTGAGAGATGGCGGACAATGCAAAGATGAAATGCTGATAACTGGATTCTTCCAAAATAAAAGGAGGACGTAATCCCTAGCTATCCGTTGACTGCCGGCCTCTTTACTTGGCCCTAATAGTAATGAACTCTTGGGAGCCCAGAGTCCTTGCACTAATAGCGCATGATGCTGAAGGACATCCAGAACCTCCTCTATAGTGCAATCAGGAGCGAAATGCTTAAGAACACTAAATCGGTGAATTGGCGCAGGTCCCTAAAACAAAATGCCTGAATTATTACAGAAGGAAAGAGGATTGAAGCAACTGACTGAAAAGCCTTTTGTGGTGCAAAATCAAACAAAATACAGTTTACTTGTAATTGTTAGAATTATATGTATTGGAGGGAAAATGAAGCAAACCTCACAGAGTAATGACTTTATACGTTCTTCTAAAGGTAGTGAAAGCAACACCCTGGAAAAATATTGCATTTCTTGAAATCACTATCTCCAAAATGATGCATATAAACCATGTGGCAAGATAAATGCAAAAATAGACCAATAAAGCGTACGAGGATATGCAAAAATAAACATGGCATATAAGGATCATTATGTTAATGAGAAACAAAGCTAAGTCAAAATTGAACCGTACGGTCCATACCTCCTTGAGGGACCTTTGGGCTCATTGTCATTCTTGCAGGATTTAAAACAAAAGGAGTTAAGGTAGTCATACCTGCAAATAAGAATAAAAGTCTAAACATCATTAGCACAGTTAATATGTTAAAAAAACAAATTACAAGAGTTCAAGATCACGTGGCTAAAAGATACATATACTATATATACAAATATATAACGACTTACGGGCTTATCATAAATTGTAAAGGTGCAGATTCCTCAGTGGCCATTTTTTGTAAATATCTTGATGAAAAATCGGTATCTGAGCCATGATACTTGAGTGGAACCCAGCACTGAATAGAAAAAAATTAAGCAAACAAAGATAATTAACAAATTGTATTTTGCCCAATCATGTTAGGTGACAAGTGCAAGAACCCCAGGAAAGCAACCAAAAAAAAAGAAGAAGAAGAAACGTTTACTTAAAGATGACACAAAAAATAAATTGAGACAAATATGATTCAATGCATCAACAATGGTGGCTAGGTTGCTAAAATTATTCCACAACAAGGGGAAGAAAAATAGAAGAATGATAATTAGAACTTCAATTATCTCCATTCTATATAAAAGAATGCACTTATTAGGAATAGCAACATTAGCATACCTCCTCATCTGCAATTTTTTGCTTCATTGAAGAGTTCTCCTGCTTAATCTGCACCAGAGAAAATAAATACCCAAAAAAACAACAAAAAAAAAGAAGAAGTTACTAAGACTGAAAGGGGAAAAAATTTATAAAAAGGCAACGAATGATAAAACCATAATGAAAAATATTGCATAACATCAAAGTGAAAAGGCAAACCTGCTTCTTTGATGGACCAACAGCTTTTTTACTTCTAGATTCTTCTGATTTAATTGCATTTTCCGTATCTCCTGTAACATTACTGTTCTTTTTTAACCCAGCAGAACTTAGATGTTTCAGTGATGGGCGAAGCTGCATGATTGCATGAACAGGATTCAGGTGTAACTGCAAGATGAAGAGAATGAAGAAACATCTTAAAAAATAGTTTGGTAACAGAGAAATATAACCAACATCAAGCGGCAAAAATGTGGTCATGCATATCTTACACGATACAAGGTAACAAGGCCAAGGCCATGATAGATTTAGCTAATTTGTACAAGCAGATATACATCATACGTATGCATGACTGCATGCACATACAATCAAGGACTAAAATATATGCCCAAAAAATCTCTCACAGACTACAGGAAAAAAAATGAAAAGAAAAAGGAGTGCAAATAGTTTCATCAATGGTTAGGCAACTTCACGTACATCCCGTTGGAAAATACAGCAAAAAAGCTTTTAAATAAAAAACCATGATGAAAGATATACATACCTTATTACCCATTAAAACGCCGACAGCATAACGAGTTGCTCGAGGTTGGTCCCATGAACAACGCAGGGTCTAACAGAAAGCCACAAATAGGACACCATGTCACAACATATAACAACAGGCCTACTCAGTACGATGAAATCTGACATCTAATCCTAAGAAAATAAAATCCTTCTTGAAAACAAAAATTAGTAAGACAACAAGAACCATGAATCTCATGGCAATTGTGGGCAAGTTTCAAGACTTAAAAGAGTACTAAAATCTAGTACATTGGCTAAAATCTAGCACTAATCACTAAAATCTCTGTGAAACCACTAGTTAGATTGTAAACTTTAGTACGCACAATTTTTTTTTTTTTTTTCCAACAAGGAATTAAACATCAAATCAAGTAATACCTGCTTTGTCATTTGCAATATGCTACCACAATCTTGGTCATAATTCTTGGATTCAACATCCATAGACAGATCAATTTCCACTTCAGAAGTTGCAGGCTTCACCCTAACCTAAAAATTCAAGAGAAAATCCCACAAACAATCATCAAAAAGAAAAATAAAATGAAATGAGTTTCCACAAACAAATTGAAAAAATAAAATAAAATAAAATCAAACCTCTTCACATCGCTCGTCCAAATCATAGGGACGCCAACACGGCCTCAAAGGATATTGCAAAACATATAGCTGTCATAAAATATACAAAATAAACGTATAATTCACGAGCATATATACTGAGAAAACAAAAGGAATTGTAAAATATTATAATATATATATCCAGACCTGAGTGCTTTCGTCGATTTTAGGATTGAAAAAGACGTCGATTTCTCTAACAACAACATCCTCTTCTTCTTCGACTTCCACGGAATCTTTTTCTTCCGGTTCTTCCTTAGCTTCGGCCGCGGAATCGACCTCCATTTTCACGAATCCGTTCTCGGACTTCCGCTCCGCGTCGACTTCCTCCTCCTTCTTCTTCGCCTCGAATTCCTGCGGCTCGGGCTTCGGCGCCGCCTGATCATCGATCTCGCGCTTTGGGAGGACCGAGCCTAGGGATTCCTGAGCCGAGGCCGATTCGGACATGGGTTTGGGTTTGAGCTTGGAGGATTTGGGCGCGAACCTGGAGACTCGAGACGGAACCTGGCTAGGAGCGTCGAGGTCGTCAAGGTCCATGATTCTAACCTCTCTGCCTGCCCCGCCGCCTCGATAATGGTTGCTTCCGTGACCGGCGACGCCGTGGAAGAGAACAAGGGAGATTTTTTTTTTTTTTTTTTGGGTAGTGAGGTTTTAGGAGATGGGGGTTTTGTAAAGAGGGAAGAGTTTAAAGCGGTGAGCTTCTATAGAGGAGACGGCGCGACGGCATATGCATTTTGCCGTCGATTGGGCTGGGTCGGGTTTTCTCAGGTCCAAGGAATTTTCCCGGAAAACCTTTCACAGGGAAAAAGAAAATTAAAGAAATTATTAAGGAAGAAAAAGAAATGGGAACTTTTTGTATGGTGAGATAAAAAAAAAATAGATTCTAGTAATTTTTTAAGTGTTTGAAAATTATATACTCCCTTGTCAAAAAAAGAAAATTATACGTTCATAGTGACGTTAGTAGTCGTGAATAATTTTTTGAAAAAAATATTTTTCTTAATTTTAAATTGTATGATATTACTATTTTTTTTGTTCTTGATTTTAATTATTTTTGAGGAATAGAATTAATGGATTATGCTACGTAGGGGTTGTTCACGGATTAGACTTTGCTGATTTAAGGTCAATCTACAATTTGATTTAAAACTATAGGTGTTTGCAAACATTTTGAGCAGTTTTTTTTTTCAAACTACTAACTAAACCAAAAATAAATTTTATTTTGAGTGGTTTGGGCAGCTTGATTTTTTTAAAAAAAACCAAATCACGAATAAGTAGTTTGAACTTT
Organism: Artocarpus hirsutus; assembly: GCA_946598075.1. Classification (NCBI taxonomy): domain Eukaryota; kingdom Viridiplantae; phylum Streptophyta; class Magnoliopsida; order Rosales; family Moraceae; genus Artocarpus; species Artocarpus hirsutus. The sequence continues at coordinate 92,408 of CAMOHE010051931.1, forward strand.
TGGTTTAGGCAGTTTGAGTTAAATATTAAAAAAGTTTTCAATATTCAACTATAATTATAAAATGTCTAAAAATTTACCATTTAAAGTTTTAATACAAATCAATAAATCAAAATTTACCAACAATCATATTAAAGAGTTAAAAATGTAATTAAATAATATAAAACAACACAATTAAATTTTAATTTCAAATTAAAGCTTTGTAGTACTTAATTCTTTAACTTTATTTTGTTTTTTGAATGTTGATGAGTAATGCCTAATTTTTTTTTATAACCTATTTATTTTATATATTCAACTCAAATTTTGGATTGGACTTTATTTTTTATGGCACCAATATTCACATCTCAATTCGAATCTCAATTGAGTTTTGAGTGTAAAATTCAAGTTTTGTCTCGCTCTCTTTCCCCCTAAATTTACAATCTTTGAATCCAAATGTTATAGCACGAGATTCCTTTTTTTTTTTTCATATTTTCTCTCTTATACTTGAGAAAAAAATATCATAACTTCTTCATTTGATATCCGATTAAAATAATTCTTATTTTATTGCATTCATAATATAGAAGGAATAAATTAAGATTAAAATTGTATATTTTTTAATATCATGAACAGTAAGGTTGTGTTATATTTGTTAGTACATCACAAATTTTTTCCACTGTCTATTCTAACATAAATTTCAATTTTATTTTATATTCAAATTAATACTTTAACTACACATCTAAACATCAATTCAGATAGCAATTTAAATTATACAAGTCAACGCATGCAATTCAAATCAAAATATTCCGATCAACACAATTTGAATCTGTCTACTAAGAAAAAGTGTAATCATAGAGTGAAAAAATAAATTAGGTAGAACTTCTTCTAATAAACAATGAAAAATAATCTATATAAAAATAATAAAATTGATCATATAGAAAATATTTTACGAATACAAAATTATAAGGGCAGGTGGTTTAGGTGGGCAATTTGGGTAGTTTGAGAAGCTTAAACCACTCAAAAAAAAAATTATGTAAAAGCCACTTAAACTCTAAAAGAAAAATCACAAAAAAAAAAAAAAAAAAAAAAAAACATATTAGTGCTTGATGCGGGAAAGGCTTTTCCCATGAGTGTACTATCAATCAAGGTTTTATGAATCCAAACTGTTAGCTACCTCCTTCCATTATGTGGTGGAGATAAATGTGTGGTTTGGATTTGGTAGTTTGGACTATTTGACAGATTTTGTGAACACTTCTATCTAAAACTTTCAGGTTGAGAAAATCTTAATCTACAATCTGATCCAAAATCTTTACAATCTGATACAAAATCTTTACAATCTGATCCAAAATCTTTACAATCTACAATCCGATCTAAAACCTTTAGATTTGATTTACGAATTCGCAAATGGAGCTACAACATTTAAAATAGGAACATTATTGAAGGTAAATTTTTTCAACATCAAAAATTAAAATATACAATCAAAATATAAAATAGCTTAATAAAGCTAAATTTGGAACAACCACTCATTAAGCAAACTAACTTCAATAAAACTTAAGATCAAATCTTTAAAAAAAACAAAAGAAAAGCTCAAAATAAAGTATTATTCATTCGTTAATAGTACTTAAAACTTCAAAGCAATTCAAAATTATAAAATATATATATGAGATATTAGATTGACAATTTAGACGAATTAAGAATTCTTCGATCCGCAATTGAATCCAAAACTTTCGGATTAGATTTTTTTAATCCAATACTAATCAAAACTCTTCCCGATCCTATCCAAAACCTTTACGTTAGATTGGATTAGGCAGATTTTGTAGATTGACGTATTTCATTAACACCCATAATACTATGAGAGTGTTTGAGAATCAAGTTATAACACCAAAGTTTCAACTATTATAGAATAAATCTCTTATATGATACATTGTAAAGAAAAAATATGTTATTGTGTAAAGCTCTTACATAGTACAATGTTTATGTTCCAACTTGGTTTTTTGATACTCTATACATCTAAACATGACATAACATTTGGATTTGAAAATTTTAGGTCATATCACATGTGGTTAATTCTTTTTTTAAATGTTGTTTTTATATTTTGAGCATAAACATATGTCGTTTATACGATCATAGTTTGCTATCGTTTGTAAGATCAACAACTACAAATGACACCATCCGAAAGAAAAGTCTGCCAACAACGCATAGAAAAACTATCACATAGGAAGTAATCATAAAAACCAAATACCAATCCCAAAAACAGAAACGTAGAAGGGTCTTTCAACAAGCTAAAAAAGTAATGATAAGAGGGATACCACGTCCTCAGGCTAGGGCCGGCAATACGGGTTGCGACACGACACTAATCCGACACGATTTTTCGCGGGTTAGTGTCGAAAAATTTGACTACGGGTCATTTTAGTGTCGACCCGAAACTGACCCGTCAAAAAACAGGTCGTGTTCGGGTCAACCCGTTTGACACGAAAAATGACTCGTTTCTGACCCGTATTTAATTAATTAAATTTTAAAAAATTATATATTATTTCATATATATAATATAAGCCCTTAAAAGATCAAACCATGTTTCTTTTATCACTTATCTTCTTATTGAAGTGGTATAAAACTCTTCTAATTTTATTTTTTTTAATATTATATATATTAACGTAGGCGGGTCACAGCCGGGTTACGGGTCAAAATCGAGTTACGGGTCAAAAACGGATTGCGGGTCGTATTTTTTGACACTGTGCATAAGAAAACGGGTTGACACGGGTCGGGTTAATGTCAACTTGTATCAAAACGGGTCGAGTTCGGGTTGAGAAATCTCAACCCGTTCGTGTCACGGGTCGGGTTAGTGTCGACCTATTTTTGTAAAAATTAACTCTAACCCGACACGAACCCGACCCGTCAACCTGTTTTGTCACCCCTAGTACTATGTATAGCGAGAGAAAGTAGCTAGCAAGAGTGGGGAATGTTTGCTTGTGAGTGCAAAAGAGGGGGTTTAATGGTTCTCTTAAACTTCTCATATCTCTCTTCACTCCCTCCCTCGGGTTTAATGATTCTCTTAAACTTCTCATATCTCTCTTCACTCCCTCCCTCCCTCCCTCCCTCTCTCCCTCTCTCTCTCTCTCTCTCTATATATATATATATACACACACACACACTGTATTAGTTTACGATTTTTTTGGTATTTGCATTGCGTAAGGTAGGTATTGTCATGAAAAAAATATTTTTAAAATAGTGACATTACGGGGATGGTGATAAAATGCGTGAAGAAAAAGCAAAGATGCATGATAAAATAAAATAATTAAATTGGTTTATACTACATAGTACAAAAATTTAAAAGGGAACGAAAACAAAGAAACAAAGAAATAAAT
>CAMOHE010051931.1:95765-130261 GCA_946598075.1 Artocarpus hirsutus
ATTTTTTGACACTGTGCATAAGAAAACGGGTTGACACGGGTCGGGTTAATGTCAACTTGTATCAAAACGGGTCGAGTTCGGGTTGAGAAATCTCAACCCGTTCGTGTCACGGGTCGGGTTAATGTCGACCTATTTTTGTAAAAATTAACTCCAACCCGACACGAACCCGACCCGCCAACCCGTTTTGCCACCCCTACCTCAGGCTATAACCATATCAACTACCGACTAGTGTCATAGAGTCTGCTAAAATGCTCAGTAACTAAGTACTTGTGGAAGTCCATAATAAACATCTATCTTTCGTGGTAGCCACAGCATAATACCATGATGTATGCTAGGAAGAGCATCCACCAAATAAAATCTCCAATGTCGAGACACCTCCAAATGATGATCACATTTAGTATTAGACAAACGTTTGAAAAAACATGATGAGGAAAATGTGGCCAATATCGAGGATAATGTGAAATATGTGACAACACATAACTGTTAGTAATGACATATGTTTTCATTAATAGCGAATTCAAATTTTAGAATAAGCATAAAGAGGTAAATTTTTTGTTGTACAACTTTTGGTGATGACTTTTTTCATCCCTAAAAGTGGACAGAAAAATGACATTTAATGACCAAATAAGATAAATAGCTATTATTTTAGTAAAAAAAAAAAAAGAAATCAAAATTGAAAAGAAAAAAAAAAACAACTACAAATGACAGTGTCTAAAAAAAAGTCTGCCACCAACGCATAGAAAACCTACCACAAAGAAAGTAATTCTAAAAGACAAATATTAAGCCCAAAAACAAAAATGTAGAAGGTTCTCTCATAAAAAATGAGGTAATGGCAGGGCCAAGTAAAAGGAATGGAAGAAGGGATACCACGTCCCTAGGCTATAACACCATATCAACCACTGGCAAGTGCCACAAAGTTTCCTAGAATGTTATGCTATCACATGCCCGGTAACTTGACACTATCTATCCCTCCTAATAGCCATAACATAATACCATAATGTACATTAGGTGGAGCATCCCCAAATAGTAACATACAATGTAGGAACCTCCAAATGATGATCACAATCGGTAATAGATAGGTACTTGAAAAAACATGACGACAAAAACGTAGTCAATATCGAAGATAATGTGGATCTGTGACAATGCATAACTTTTAACTATGACATATGTATTAAACGCGAATTCAAATTTGAAAATGAGCAAAAAAAAACATTTTTTTTTGTACAACTTTAAGTGATCATTTTTTTTTTTCATCACTAAAAATATTGATAGAAAATTGACAATTTAGTGACTAAACAAGTTGTCACGAAAGTTTGAATAAAAGGGTGCGGTGTTCCTCCTCAAATATGTGGTAACTTAGAGGTACGATAAATGTGTGGTCTAAGAAAGTTAATTTGTCATACATTTCATGTATATATACATTTTTAAAAATTTCATTGTGCATAGTTTTGATTACCTTGATTACCAACAAATTGAACTTTAGTGACATATATTATTAATAAGTTTACTATTTTATTTTACCAAAGCAACAACAGTACAAAACTTCAAAAGAATAAAAAAAAAAGACAAAGACTTAAACCGTATGAATTACCCACACTTTCCTCATATTCATTCCAAAAATCTTTCGTTTTCTCGTTTTCTTTGCAATTAAATTATGGGAATATTCGCTAAAAAAAAGTAAAGGATACCATGAGATCAAAGATTAAAAAGGCGGGCATCTTGAACGCCTCACTCAACTTAGCGCTTCAAAGGTTACGCTTTGAACTGCATGAGTGAGGCTTACACCTTTTCTGGCCAAGGCGTACGCCTTGAGGCGTTGAGGCGTAAGCCGCAGATAAATGCCCATTTTGGGCTGGTTAACATATGTAATTTTTTTAAAAAGTCAGCCCAAAAGGCAATGGTAGTGTCTTGGACGAGTAGGGCTTGTAAATTCTTAGTAAATTCAGTGTAAGAGGCTTTAGGAATAAAGCCAGCTCTTTACAGGATAACGGTTGTTGTGGATTTTCGAAAAAGACTCTTTAAATCCAAGCTTTTAGTATCTGTCAACTGGGTTTGACATTTTGAGATCAATTGAAACTGGCGGCTCGTAGAGGAAGGGACAATCTTGGGATTTTGGTAATTGAGTTAGTTTAATTTTAGATGGATTATTTGTAATTGAGCTTATGAAAGAGGATAATTATCGCCGGTGGCCATAGATAAATGGGTAATGGAAAGAAGAAGCCGGTAGTTGGAAGTGCTTTTTTTGGGTTATTTTATGGTGGCAAGGAAGGATACGGGTCACTGGAAAACAATAAAGGGCCAAGGAAGGAAGAAGACTACTTTTTTTTGTTACTATTTTTATTTGTTTATTGTTTTTTTTTTTATTTTTAAAATATTTATTTAGGGTTTTTTTTGTCTCCTCGTAAAAATTTGAGGTCGTGTGAGGAGCATGTGATAAAAAAAGTCCAAAATTAAACATTTCGCTAGTAAATTAGTCATCTTGCACCTAAATTAAAGAATTAGATCCAATTCAGTTATAAAAAATATTGGAATTAAATTACACATGTTTAAAAGGTTAAGACCTCTCGAATAATTTACCCAAAAATGCAAAATGTTATCGAGGAAGCTGCAAGTAGTTTTTCAGCAAAAGTTTCACGTCATTTAACGAATCAATGTGCCGTTTTACTTTTTATTGCTGTCGTTTTCGATTAGAGAGAAGTGTCATGTTGTTTCTTTTTCTTTTAACCATAATTTTTATTTGATTTATCACGTGTATCTCATGTATTTGCTACTTGTAAGTTAGGAAACACAGTGTCTTTTGTGTAAAATAAACATGTTTTTTTTAAAAAAACTAAACAACATATTAAATATAATAATGTTGTCGTTTTGCCAGTAAAAATATCAGATTCTATTTTCTAACTTGTGTCGCATCATTTTCATTTTGAAAATCCGGTCATTCATGCAATGAAAAGAACATTTCGTTCGCATTTTCTATTTCCTCTTAGCAGGACGCCCAATGGCTTATCGTTTTATAAATAAACGACATTTTCATTTTGGTTTAAAAATGTATATTCCTATAAGATAGGATTTGGAGTAAAATGCAAATGATTAAATACCTCAAGCGGAAATATTAAATTACCCTGACATTTGCTTACAATAATAACAAAATGAACAAAATATTCATTAAATAAATACAAATATTTTCAAAGCATAAAAGGTAAATGCAATATTTATTACACGAGTGAACAAGATAGCTATGTAATTTGACCATTTTTCACAATTAAGACACTAGATAGACATGGATATGGAGCTTTCATGGATGATGATGGCCCGTCAGCTTGTAGAAAACTTTTTTTCTTTTTTTCCAAATTATATATGAATTTTTATAAAACTTATATTTTCATCCAAAATTTTATTTTACGTATCTCATTATATTCTCTGAGTCATAACTTCATATCTAACTAATTTTTCTAGCTTCATCTTAAGATAAAATCATGAAGACATGGTCATCAAAATCGAATGACACAAACAATTATAACTCGCATTCTCCCTTCGACCATTAATCAAGGCCAATAACACTCCTAGGCAAGAACTCAATTCCTCCTAACATCATCACCATCCTCGAACTCTCCATTCTAGACCTCAATCTGTACCTTATATAGTTCGTACTATTCAGAAACCCTAGCACACTTCCCCAAATCAACCAAACCTCCCCTACAGGAGCAAGATAAAAAGAGAAAGGAAAGCAAGAGAGAGAGAAGGAGGAGAGAGAGGATTACGAAGAAAGAACATAAAAAAGAGGATATAGAAGTGAGAAAAAAATAATATAGAATGAAACAAGGACAAAATCCAATTAACATGCTTTATAAAGCAGATGGATAATTTATTTTAAACTTTTAGTAAAAAGGTTAATTTTTACAAGACTTAATAACAAAACAATGGTTGATTCAAGACAATTTGTGTTTAATGTTTGACTCCATGTTCCTGTGTAAGCTATAAATTGACATTCTTTTTTATGCATTGGTATATTGTCGTTTTTTTTCTACTGTCGTTTTGTCTTACGATAAACGACATGTCATGGTTATTAAAAAACTAACGTTGGTTGTTGTATTTTTTTCCACAAACGACATGTTGTTTGGATTTGTTTTTCTTGGTCAGCTTGTTGTAGTTCGAAATTACGGTTTTTTAGGGAATATGAAAGCAATACAAATGAATACATAATCTTCAAAAGCTCCTAAATTCGCATCATAATCATTTTGAAAAATCCAAAGGAATATGCTCATAAAGGTTTGTTCCATTTTTAAATGTTATAGAAAGTTTACCTTCGCATTCTTTCTTTATATCATAACTTAAGGATTTTCACCCTCTCATTCTTTCTTTATGTGCTAACTTAAAAAGGGTTTTAGCACAATTGTTAATATTCTACATCTTAGAACCAAATAAAGCATATTCTAAATTTAGCCAAAAAAAAAAACACTAATTTAAGCGTGATTTTTTCAATTCATTAGTAAAATTTGATACATTAATTTGACACCATATTGGAGATGTTCTAACATCAAATATACCAATTTATAAAAAGAGAAAAACTAAAGAAAAATATGGTAAACAAATAGTGCCCTTTTTTTTTTTTCATGTGTTTATACTTCAAGATCAATTGGCCTTGTTAACGCCTAACGCTATCATTACTTCGGTTAAATTAAGGTTTCTATAAAACATGCTCATGCAAAGATCTTTATTTTTTTAAAAAAAATTTAAGATCCTATTGGAGAGTTCATTGACTTCATTCTCTATATCATGACAAACAACCACTTAGCTTTTTCCTCTATTTAAGGAGAAGTTTTTCAAGGTTTGCCCTCCATAAAATGCTCAACTTGCCTTTATATATACAAAAGATTTATCTCGTAGTCGATCTGCATTCACTTCGACGTAATGACCATCCTTTTCTCTCTGATGAATCCTTTTATGCTGCCAAAGGGTCACTCCAAAAGTAAACCAATCAATTAGAGCATACAATAAAATTTCCCTTTTGATCCTTTAGCACTTTTGAAAGAAGCCTAAAAAGAAGCATGTATATATAAGCCTAAAAAAGGTCCCCCTGCAAAATATATATATTTATATATATATATATATATAATATATATATATAACTAAATATGGTCCATGGACGTGGGGTGTCTACTCCACAATCTAAATTACCATCAAACTTTACCCATCAAACCTTTTCTTTAAAGACAACATAAAATAAATAAATGAATCCCATACAAAAGTAATTCGAAAACAAAGCCTCATTTGTTTTTGTTTTCAAAATTTTTAAAAATATTTTCGCACATATTTTGAGGCACAAATTTTAAAAACACTCTCATTATAATTCTCAAAAAATTCTTATTTTTCAAAAAAAACATTTTTACTTATTTTAAAAACAATACCAAACGACCCTAAATGTTAGTTTATCGATTGGAGATCAATTGAGTGATAAAATATTAAAAAGAAAAGGGAAAGGACTACTCGTATACATAATTCATAGTTTTTAACGTCAAATATTTAAATAACCATGTTAAGTCGTTTTATTTTTAAAAAGTTGATATGGTTTTCTGATGCGGTCTAAAAAAATAAAACTCCATCCTTCTAAGAAAAAAATTGTTTTAACAGCCTATTTTTCTACTTGAGAACATCTACGGTACCGTGCGTCTGGTGCGCTACTTGTAGGGTATGATCCTACGGTTCAGCTCATTTTATGTGCTGTGTTCGACGGTTGTGCTTTGAAATATGTATGGTATGTGTTTCAACATATTTCTTCCCTTTCTCTTTCCCCCTCTAACTCTCTCCTCCTTTTGCTTCTTCTTTTTTTTTTTTTTTTTTTCTTGAAGCAATTCTTCTCTCTCTGCTTCGTGTAATACATTTTTATCTTTTGGACTTCTCTTTTTTTCCCTTACATACTAGGATATCAAATCTAAATCTGAGTTTAAATTTGACCTAAAAACAACGTTGCAAAAATATGTACTTTGATTTTTATTTTTTATTTTTTATTTCTTGGTTCAGTGGATTTTAGCCTGTTTGGTTCCCTCAAAATAGTAGATTTTAATTTTCCAAAAAAAAAAAAAAAGGAAAGTAGATTTTAGAGTTGAAGAACAGTGAGGGAAAAAAAAGAAGAAGAAAGATTATAAAGATAGAGAGGAAAAGAGGAAGAGAGAAGAAATCTGCTGAAACACGTACCATACAAATTTCAAAGCAGAGCCATCCAACACAACACATAAAAAAGGTGTTTGGCAAATGGTGGTCTAGATAACTTTCTCAGTTATAAACAGTGTAAAGCACTCATATGCTATAGTAACAACAAAAAAATGCTATAGTATAAAGTTATTACATGTTACAGTAAAAATGGTTCTAATCAACGGTTCTAACCACTCTATCAAATACCTTAAAAATGAGCTAAACCATAGGATCATACTCTATGGGTGCACTAACGTAGATGTTCCCTTGTTACATACATAACAAATTTTAGTCTTTTCAGTTTGGCAACATAACATTAAAGCGTGGTAGAGCTTCTTTATGAGTCTACACACGAAGTTATCCAAGTGCCCTATTACTTTCTCGTAAGAAAACATGACTTTATATTATTTTTCAGTTGGTTAATGCTACAAGATTAAGATTGACAGAGAAGCCGTCCAATCGCTACGACATGCCACAAGACAATATAGGTGGGTGGACCCATCAATCTCCTCTAAAAGTTGAAACAAAATCATTACAGATCATACTATGTTCATGTGGTTGAGCGCAGATTGTGTTAATGCTTTCATGAGCGTGCTGGAGGGCCGGGCCTCTAGTCTCCACCGGCTGGTAAGTGCCTGGCCAGTTTTGGAGATTTGTCTTGTCACGTTAACATGGTGTATGGAAGAGTAGTTTAAATCATTAATCTGAGTTTAAAAACTATAATTTATAAGGCTTTATACTGTAACTTTTTACAATAACATTTGAGAGTTTTACAATGTTTTGTTCAAATCATTGGTTTGAACTACTCTTCCACACACCCTATAAGCCTTTATTTGGACTTCCAATTAACAAACTGTGTATAGCTTTCAACAGTTACAGGAAAAAAGACAAAAAATTATTATAATATAAAGCTCTTATATGTTGTAGTTTTTAAACCACCATTTTCAGTTCCAACCATTATCTCTAACACTCTACAAAAAACGAATATATTTAGAAACATAGTTCAAACTAAAAAAATGAAAAGAAATAGTTCGAACAGGTTTAATTACAGTTTTTTTTTTCACAAGATTTAAATCTGCATAATTTTAAATTTGAATTGTTGGTTTAAATTATGTTTTCAAATAGCCTAAACATATGATTCTCAATTGGGTGCAAAAATTTAACAATGCAAGTTAAAGTTGCTTTTACTGCCTTGAAATTTCAAGATTTCAATTAAAGCACAAACATAATAAGGGAAAATTACACTTCTAAACTCTTTTATTTAACTTATCTTCTGAAGTTAAGAAAATTCTTATGCATGCTAATATGAAGACGTATTCTTCTTTAATTCCTCTTGTTGGATTAAGTGAATTAAATACTCCAATCTAAGTGTGATTATCCCATTAATTTTGAGGGATTAACAAATCCGAAAAAATATAGACCTATATTTTAGTCGATGAATTTGAGTGTTTGGGAAGACAAAGTTTCAACACGAAAATTCTAACTGCTACAATATAAAACTCCTTTATTATATAGTGTCTAACAATTTAAGTTTCAACTTCAAATTTTAACTTAATTTTCCCATCAGTTGCTATATTATCACGTCAATATTTGTCACCTAAAATATGGAATTAGAAAAGGACATCCTAATCCCAATCCAAACACAATCTAAAAGACGAGACAAATCACAAACGCAAAGCTTGAAGTTTCAGGCCTGTATATTGTAATTTGGAGCCTAGCAGTGACTTTGAAGCTTGTCAAATAATCATGAAAACTATAAGAAATTAATGCTCATGTGACTGTTTCCGTTTATTTATTTATTTTCCTTTCCTTCTCCTTCCCTTGCACTTGGATGCAATTTTGCACTTTCATGATGTGAAGGCTTATGTTCCTATTTCGGTCACTTCAGCATTAAACACTTGCGTGTCTGTTTCTCTAATAAAACTCCCACGAAAAATTTGCAGTAGGTTCACTTACTTGAAGAATGATTCTTCCTTGCCCTTTCTAAAATTGATTGAAAAATGCTAAGTAAAATATTTCAGTTTCTGGCTAACAATTGCAAGTATTTTTAGAAAAATTTCATCTAGGGTATTCTTTGTTTCTTGGCCTGATATTGAGTTGTTTGATTTATTAAGGTGTTTGGTAAATGAGTTCGAACATTGCAATATGTAAGACTTTTACACTGTCATATATGTTTGTTTTACACTATAATTTGCGAAAATATTTCATTGTGTATGTTTCAAATTTATGAGATTAAACTTTATTATCAGACACAAAAATCAGTTTTATCAATAAATTAAGAATGATCAGTAGCCACTTGATAAAACAACATGAAGTAAAGTAGGGTTATGGATGATGCTAGTTTAATTTGTATAAAAAATAAATTTAAAATGTCCTGTATAATTTCGTAATAAAGGTGGAAACAAGTCCTTCCCTTTTTCTTCTTGAGGAGAAGTTAAAAATTTAAAGGGGAATATATATATATATATGTAACTAGAATTTCAGCTAGTTACAAGTCTCTGAAACGTCATTAAGATTGTGGGGGTCTATCATTCACGCCAAGGCGGCTTCCATGTCTTTTTCAGTCAGATATATATCAATCTCTCTATTGCTACAATGACATTATAAACTTAATATATATATATATATATATATATATATATATAATGGACTTTCAACTGACCAATGACTTGTTGTTTTCCATAAGCACACGTTTGAGAGAAAATTGGAAAGTGGGGTAAAAAGGGCACCCACACAAAATGCATAGGTAAGATAACTTTTGTGTTACGGAAAATTTTAAGGTAAGGTTTGAAAAATATTTCATCATAGAAAACCTTTTTTTGAGTAGTTATATCTTTGTAAAATTTCAATAAAATGTTTGTATTTTTTAAATGTGATACGATTTGCAGTTCACAATAATGTTTAACTGGTATAAAGTTTCTTCCACACCTTATAAATAGTTTCCCTTGTATTACTTGGAAATTTGGGATCGGATAAAATTTTATAAGGTGCTTAAGAATTAATTTTAGTTAAAAATATTATAACATATGAGAGTCTTACATTATAGCTTATTTTTTATTAATGCTGTAGCATATAAGAGCTTTACACTGTAATAACTAAAAGTTTGATTTTAAGGTGACATATACCAAATACCCTATTAAACCCATTTGTGTGTTTTTACTGTGGAAAAACACTTGTGAACTTAATGCAATGTATCCGTCGAGAAGGAATAGAAGGCACGCTTGTGTTGACTATGGACCTTTTTTTTTTTGGTTACAAACCCAAAAAGCAGGAAAAGAAAATATCATGGTTGTTGCTGATCACTCAAAATATATGAAATATTGTTGATTTTTCTTATCACCAAGCAAGACCTTAACTCTGATTGGTCCTTTACCCAGCAAAAATCTTGCTTTCTTTTGTTTTATGTCACATTTGCTATTCAATTTCTTGTGCCTTCTAATAGTGAAAGATCAACAAGCCGTGGAACACGGTGCCATGTCCCATTTGCTCAAGCTACTACGATGGGCCCTCAGAAAAATTGAGGGCGCATTTAAGAACCAAGTTTAAACTTTAAGATTAAAAAAATAAGAGAAAAAAAATATGTTGAAAAAAAACTATAAGGAAAGAAGAGATTTTTAGATCGTTTAGTAGTGTTTTCAAAACAGGTAAAAATTGTTTTATTTTAAAAAATGAGAATTTTTTAAAAATTATGCTAAGAGTGTTTTTGAAATTTTGCCTCAAAAAACATGCAAAAAAACATTTCTGAAAATTCTGAAAACAAAACCAAAACTTTCTCTTTATTTGTTTGGTATACGAAGGTGGAAAGAAAATAACTTTATCTTTTCTTGTTTGGTATTACAAGAAAAACCAAAGGAATGAAAAAACTAATATTAATAAAATTATTATTTTATCCAAATATTGTTTAGTTATTTCTTTAATTTGGTGTCCAAATTTTCGTTGGAATTTTAATAGAAAAGAATGACAAATTGGTAACTTCACTTTTTTTGTATTGTTGTTAAACTTTTTCCTCACAAAATCTATTCATATTTGGAGAGATTACTTTTGGTGGGGCCCACATGTGATTTTTTCCACCTATTTTTATTTTCCATTCTAATTTCTTTTCTACCAAACACCTAATCATATCAATTTTTATCCCAAAATCCTTCCGATGTTTTCTTTTCCTCCACTTTTCACTCATACCAATTAGTGCATAAAGTTTTAATTTTTACTTAACAAAAATTCTCCCTTGCTATCGTATAAACAAAAATATATTACGGTATAAGTTTTTTACATATTATAATATGTGAGTTTCAACTTTAAATTCTAACTTTATTTTTAAATATTCTTGCGGTGTTAAATTGTGACTAAACTTATCCGGGAAGCCAATTTATTATCACAACTAAGAGTACTATTAGTTCCTAAAAGTAAAAAATAAAATAAAATTTGTTGTAGGGTTAATTTATCATTACTGGCGACAATACCACAATCAATCATGATGGTTTTTGCTAGAGTTTAATTTTGCTTTAATCAGCCTTATCCAGACTTTGGTGTCTTGGGTTATTCAGTTAAACACTAATGTGCTGGGAATATCTAGCATTTTACAAGTCAGGACCCTAACAATGAATTCTATCATTATATATCTTTTATAAATTATAACGAGAATTTTACTGCAAATATTTTTACAAACATGCAATGCGCAAAAAAAAAAAAAAAAAAAAAAAAAGGAAAAAGAAAGAAAACGTGGAATAGCGGCTGAGATACCCTACCATGGAATTTTTGTTCATGATCCTTAAAAGACGAGTTTTAGAGAGTGAATTATTAATTTTGAATTCTAATACTTGAAGTGATAAATATGACTATTATTAGTGGTTTTTTTTTTTTTTTCCACCTAGTCAATGTATGATTGAATTGGGGCATATTACTTATGCCTGCCTACTAAATAATGAATATATTCATTCACCAAAAGAGTGACATGGTGAAAGAGCTTAACAAAAGAATATCTCATTCTGATGTAGCACCACACCACTCACAGATGAATCTCTCCCATGGCACTAACTTAAGCATATATCCACAAGTTAGCCTCTAAATATTGCTAGCAAACTCAAAATTCTCAACCCAATTTTAGGCAGTGGCACCACTATTTGAGGCACTTCACTTATGCCAAACTAGAGCTTTGTCCAAATCCAGGAATAAGAATTGTTTATGATTGGTCATTGCTGTCCCAAAAATAGGTAGCCAAAAAAAAAAAAAAAGGTCTATTTAGTACCATTTTAAAAATAAATAAAAATAGTTTTGTTTTTAAAAATAAAATTTTTTGATAATTATATTGAAAATATTTTTAAAATTTTTATCTCAAAAAATGTGTAAAAATATTTTTAAACTCTCAAGACAATACTAAAGTGGCTCTATTTTCAGAGGGCCCAATTCCATGCTTAGTACAATGTATTAGCTTGAAAGACAAAAAAGAAACGCAATCCAAGTCCATGCAAGTAATCATAAAGTCTGTAAGGAAAACATGCCGGCTTTTTGGTTGTATCCAAAGTTTAAGGCTTTTATTTTGATAAATATTAATATATATCACCCAACCTTATCGTGGTTTGCTAGCTTATATTTAATAAATGTATTTAAATGCTATCATATTTGTGTCAATTATAAAAAGTTTGTCCACGTACGATGTTTAGATTTGTAAAAAGGAGAGAAGTCTCTTTTGTTTATAAAGTTTGTGAGTGAACAAGCTAAGCGTGCAAGTGGGTTCTGCTTTAAAGCTTCGGCTATGGGCTTCATTATGTAAAGCATTAGGGAATTTTTACTGGGTTAATTTGAAAAATATTACTTTGGTGTATTATTTTTTAATTTTACCATTTCTATAAAAAAAGTTTGACACAAACAACTTTTTATAAAAATAAAAAAATTATTGTTTTTAAATATTTAGACTTAAAATTATATATATATATATATGTTATTTAAGAATATTTTGATTTTTTTAGCAAAAAAAAATGATGTAAATTAAAAAAAAATAAACACAATTCTAATAGTAAAAAAAAAGTATATAACTTAACTGGTCTCTTTCTACGGCGGAAAAGATTTACTTGTAAAAAGGTCCATCAGAATTCAGAAACGCTCTAGTCAATCAATTTATAATCATGAATTTGTTTAACTTCTTTTCCTCTTTTTCTCCTTTTTTTTTTTTTCACTTTTGCTTGAAAATCCTGCCTCATTATTACGTGTCTTGCATAATGAGCTATGATTTAACCCGCCAACTTATTTTCTACTTTCCAACCCAAAAAAATAAAAAATAAAAAACCCTCCAACTTACACACGCGCAAAAAAAAAAAAAAAAAATACTTGTTTTACTTTTTTGAGTAAATATGCAAAAGTGACAAGATTTAGGATGTGTTTGATAAAAATAATCTAAATTATTTTTTTAGTTGTAAATTATGTAAAATTTTTATATGTTATAATAATAATTAAAAAATTATTATAATATAAAATTTTTATACGTTATAATAAAAATAATTTTAATTAGTAACTCAATCGCCTGCCAAGCACTTATTTATATGGTGTTTGGAAGGTGGTGGGAACTAGTGGTGAGAACCATTTTTACTGTAACATATGAGAACTTTACACTGTAGCAATTTTTTTTATTGTTACTGTAGCATGTGAGAATTTTTTACTGTTTATAACTGATTTTGTGGTGGAAACCGCAGTTCCCCACCATTTTGCCAAACACCCCCTTATTCGTGTGGCATTTGATGATTGATGTCCTACATGTCTTTCATTGAATCCATCGATGCTCAACCTTTTATTTTTTTTTTCCCTAGTCTTGGAATTTGACTAATCTTATTCCTATCGTTCCTATTTGCGTTGAATTTTTGAACTTCCACAAGTGTACTTTTTTTTTGGATAGGCTCGGAATTAAAAAAAATAAAAATAAAAAACACTTTTGAAAATAACAAAGCATGTAAAGTGGGGAAAAAAAAAAAAAAACCACTAATTAGGGAGGGTTGCCGGAGAAGTCAAGCGGTCAGTCAAAATTGACACCGTACAGACGCAAAAAAGCGCAAGACAGCTAATTAAGGGAAAATAGATAGAAAAAAAGAAAGAAAAAGATAGTAAAGGACAAAGTTTGGGGCAGACACAATGTACTAAATATATACAAGGAGCAATTATTTTTTTGTAAAATTTACAAATTTGTTTTTATTAAAGCCCGACTCTCTAAGAAAGCTTTCTCTAAAAATAATAAAAACAAAATTATATTTATATATTTTAGTACATATATATAAACACACACAAAATAAAGAAAATCCAACCCGGAACGTTCTAAGATGTTTTTTTCTGTTTTTTTCCCCCCTAAAGATGTCGCCGCTTGGACTACTGCTAAAAATCTTCTGTCTCGACATTTGTTTTGCTTCTCTCAGGTTGTTCTGTTTTGTTTTTCCTTTGTTTGTTGTTGCTGTTTGTAATTATCCAAAGACGCAAAAGAAAAAAGACAGTTAAATTACGTACAGCAATGTTCCAGTAATCATCCACGGTGAGGGAGAAATGATGTCGTTTTTGTTGTTTTCAGGGTAAAAGAAAAGCAGTGATGTCGTTTAGAAAAGGAAAGGCAAGGCAACGAAATTGTAGAACTTTCTAGTTATTAGCAAAACTAATTTATTAGGTTAATTACAAAAATATACCTCATAGTTTTATTTATTACACGATTTAACTCTCTATTTTAAAAAACTACAAATGTGTCATTTAGATTTTAAGAAATTGTTTTGATTTCATCCTTCTACTAATTATAAACCAAAAAAAAGAGACAAAATTAATTTTTTTTTCACATAATTGTCCTCTCATAAATAATACTGATTAATAATACCAATTAGAAATAAAAACAATTTTTAATAGAAAATTGGAAGTATTCTTCCTCCTTTGGCTGCAACATGGGGGGTGGGTTCCGTTGAGGTTGCGATGCTGGAGGAACTTCGCAGGGGAGGGTTATGATTAATGACGATTCAAGCTGAAGATCTCCAGTTGGGGTTTTAATGGGTCTAAGGCTGCGATCGTTGTCGACGACTGTTCAAGCTAGAGATCATCGGCTAAGTTTTTGATGGGTTTAAGGCCACAATCGATGATGACTATATGCTCCAACGATCTAAGACCAAGCTTTGATGGAGATCGGTAAGGGGTCGATGGAATGGGGTTGGGACAGGTGGGATTCATCGAGGAAGGTGAGCAGTTGGGTTGGGTGGCGAAAGCGATCGTTGGAGATTTACTAGAGAAAGGACAGGGGGAGGAGGGGCTACTTATCTTGACAGAGGGAGACGAGAAAAAAAAAAAAAAAACTCTATCCTTTAAAGAAAATAATACTAAAAACTATGTTTTTAAATTTTTAAAAGCAAAAACTATTTTTAATAAAAATAGAATTCAATTACCTAAACATAACCTTCTATTTAAGGGCATTATTATATTCGATTATTTCAAATCTAAAAACACCTTGTAATTTCCTAAAATAAAATAATAAATTATAAAATAAATAAAGCCAACTCTTTATTTATTTAGTTATTGCTACCCTGATAGCAAAACTTTATATTTATTTAATCTTTGACGAAATTCATTTTCAATGAATCGCAGCTTTTAATGTAGTGTGGTTGTTTCATTAGAAAGCTACGGTCCAATAAAGAAAATTCAGCGCTCAATGACTAGTCAATCTTATCCCATGGTTGCTTCCAGAACTCGTAGGAGCGGGCCCACGTGCTCCAAGGTCCATCACGTGGCTTCTGATCATCGCGTACGGCTAAACCGCAAGCCACCCCCAAAGCAAGAAAAACAAAATAGAGACGAAGGATTTATTTTTTTAATGGACGAAAAAGAAAGTTTACTTGTCTTGCAGCAAATGTGATCCAACCAAATCTGATAACTTGCCCATAATTTACCCTTTTTTACTCGGGGTCTCGTTTTCAACCTTTGACACTTATCTCCAAAAATAAATAATTATAATGTTTAGGAACTAATTTGATGTTTAAACATTATAGTATATATATAAAAATTTTATATTATAATAGCTAAAATTTTATAAAGTATTTAAAAAAGTAGTTTAAATTAATGATTTAAACTATAAAAGGTGTAAAACTTTTATATGTTACAATAAAAAAGTTATAATATAAAACTCTCACATGTTACAATTTTTAAATTCAAACTAATTGTTTAAACTACTTTTTTAAATACCCTATTAGTGTTAAAAACTTTATTCTTACACCCTCAAAGACTTTAAAAATGAAAAAATATATACGAAAATATAATTTAAATACAAAAAGTTGATTTAAAGTGGGAGATACTATTTGATTCATATTTAATAGTACGTTTTGGAAATGAGTTAACACTCAAAAACAATAGTATCGAAAAAAATAATTAAAATAGTGGTTGGACCAAGTCAAACAATCAGTAAGATTTTTTATATTTATTTTTCAAATTTCTTATTTTTTTCATCATTTTATTTTTTTATAAAACCTCACATGTTATCCTCTTGTTAAATTCTATGTTCATATGTTATCCTTACATCTTTTTATATTAAAAAAAGGCTTAAAAGTGTATATTTTTAACATATGTATAAAAGGAGAAAGACTTTCTACTAATGCTTCTTGGTGCAAGAAACGTTGAAACATATTTTTTCGTGTGTGTTTTTTTGACTAGTTATTTTCAAAACATTAGGCTGTGTTTGCAATTGTGGTTCCCACCACAATCTCAATTATAAACAGTTAAAAGTTCTCACATGCTACAGTAACAATAAAAAAATTTGCTACAGTAAAAAGTTTTTACATACTACAATAAAAATGGTTCCCATCACTCTTCCAAACATCCACTAAAATAGTTAGACTTTTTAAAGTATATGTAGAGAAATGGACGATGTGTTTATGAAATAAGTTGAAATAATAAGTTAAAATTTATTAGTTTTAATTGTTTCAGTTAAAGCTTTTATATATTATAATATAAAATAAAAATATATTATAATATAAAAAGTTAATTTGTTAAAGAATTTACAATGTGTGTGATACAAAATCACAATTCAAATGAAAAAAAAGTTAATTCAAAGACTACAATGCTATTTACTGCTGGGGTAAAATCACCTTGTTTACCTTAAGTTCCCTAAACAAAAAGGGGGTTCATCAAACATGCTAAAGCATTGGGTTAACAGCGACGTGTCGAAACCGCATTGGCTCAGAACACGAGGACGTTGCACATCACATAAAAAAAAGTCGTTTGACTTTTGCGTCCGCTTCTTCGGCACTGAATCAAGTGAAACTCAAGACCTTTCTCTCACTAAACGACAAATCGTTTTGTCCGGTTCCAATCTTCTGACAATTCGCTTGCAAAGTGCCGAGAACATGTGAATTGTGAGAGCCTGGGAGACACTGAGACGGTCAAAAAAAAAAAAAAAAAAGAAAGTCCTTCCAAGGCAAACTTAAGAAACAAGTCATTGTTAATATTAAAAATTAACTCACTTGATTAAACAACTAAACCTAATTAATCAAAACTATAACTCAACACTAATTTCTGTATTTATTTCCGTTGTTTTAATTTTTAATTTTTTGATTCATATATAATAAATAATAAAAAAGTTATAAGACAGAAAAGCGCTGAGCATTGAGCAATGACTTATCGAGCTTTCTCTCTCCTCTCTCGCTCTTAAAAGACTCGAACTCAAACACAGAATCTCCATTTGTGTCTGTTTTCGGGCTCTGCTCTTAGCTCTGTTCGGTCACACAAAAATCTGATTCTCCAGAGCACAGAAGGGGAAAAAGAAGAAGAAGAAGATAGAGAAATTCGCTAAAAATATTTTCGTTTTTCGAGTTCTTTATTTAAGGATTTTCCTTTCGGAAATTCGACTGTTGGATCGGTTTTTTCCAAGTTTTTATTTTATTTTCTCCTTTTTTCATTTTTTTTTCTTTTAATCGCATAGCTGATAAAAGGTTTTTTGATTCGTGTTTAAGTATTGGGTTTAATCATTGTGTTTATGGGGTAATGCGAATTTTGGTCAGACACAGAGCAGAGCTGGTAGGTCGGTAAAGGAAAGGAAAGGAAAAGAAGAGAAAAGAAGAGAAAATCGAAAGGAAAATAAAGCAGAGATTGACTGGTAGATATAAAAATATAGATATAGATACGTAGATGAGAGAAGAAAAAGAAACCACCCTAGAAACTCAAAAAAATGGAAGCTTTGTTGCCAAAAAGCTGCTTCTCCTCTGCAATTCTTCTGAGATATGAATAAACAAGTAACCAAAATGGCCATTTGAGATTTCTTTTTTACCTCAAAAGCAGACCCTAGAAAGAGAATAAGAAGAAGAAGTTTTGACCTGGTTTTTTGATTTTCTTCCATGGCGACTGATTTGGACAATTCCTCCACGGCCTCAGGAGAAGCAAGCGTTTCGTCCTCCGGAAACCAAACAACTGCCCCATCCAAACCCACTCCTAAAAAAAAGCGAAATCTCCCAGGAATGCCAGGTTCTTCAATTTTTTTTTTAATTTTTGATTTTATTTTTCGGATCAGATTTTCATCGCATTTTCTCGGAAAATCTGATTTTAGTTTTTGGGTGTTTTTGTTAGATCCAGATGCGGAGGTGATTGCTCTGTCGCCGAAGACTCTGCTGGCAACGAACAGATTCGTGTGCGAAATCTGCAACAAGGGGTTTCAGAGAGACCAGAATCTTCAGCTGCACAGGCGAGGGCACAATCTGCCATGGAAGCTGAGGCAGAGGTCGAGCAAGGAGGTCAAGAAGAGGGTCTACGTCTGCCCCGAGCCCTCCTGCGTCCACCACGACCCGTCCCGAGCCCTTGGAGACCTGACCGGAATCAAGAAGCACTTCTGCAGAAAGCACGGCGAGAAGAAGTGGAAGTGCGATAAGTGCTCGAAGAAATACGCCGTCCAGTCCGATTGGAAGGCCCATTCCAAGATTTGCGGCACCAGAGAGTACAAATGCGATTGTGGCACTTTGTTCACGAGGTTTTGCTCCTAATTCTCTTCACTTTTTTTTTTTTCCATTTTTTTCTTAAATTCATGATTTGGGTTAGTGATTTTTTTTTCTTTTTGATTTTGTGCGTGTGAAGGAGGGATAGTTTCATCACGCACAGGGCTTTCTGCGACGCATTAGCAGTGGAAAGTGCGAAAAATCAGAATAATCAGCCTTCTGCTCCTCCTCCTCCGGCTCCGAAACAGACCAGTGGGAAGTTGAATTCGGAATCGGAACCGAAAGTTCAGAGTAAAAATTCATCCTCTTCTCCTCCTCCACCATCGGCACCGGCACCGGCACCGGCACCGGCAGCAAGATCAGTAGAGGCTCAACCTTCATCAACTTCTGTTCAAGCTGGTCCTTGTCAATTAACTGGTGTTTTATCATCATCACCCACTTTGCCTGTCCAAACCCCAGGTAAATATATTATGATTTTGACTGACTCAAGTTTGAATTTTTCTTTTTCCCCCTTTTTCTTCAATCTTTTCAGTTGGGTTTTTTGTTTTTTTTGTCTGAAATGTAACATTCTTTTTTTTTTTGGTCGTTCTCTCTTTCTCTGTGTTTGGAGTGTAGTAGTTTTTGTCTGTTACTGATCTTTGTTGAGCCTTGTTAATTGTTTGGTTACTTGCTGAACTGAGATTTGGGGTTGTTTAGAAATTTATGAAAACTAAGAGCTATGGGTTTTAATTAAAAACGGTGAGATTGAATTTGTGTAAATCTATATAAAGAGACTCAAGTTGTTTTCAAAGCTAAAGGGGGTGGGAGAGAAGTGGGTTTAGAGAAAGGAAGCCATTATTATTGGTTTCTTCTCCTTTTTTCCTTCAGGAAAAGCTTTAATTAAAAAGTAAAAGTCCCTTTTTAACTTTCTATCCCTGCGTGTTGAAGTAAAAACCCTTTTTGGTTTTAACTCCTTTTTTTTCCAATTTGTACTTTGGTAGTGGAATTGCCTGACAACTCCCCGCGAATTTTGGAAGAAATGACGCCCGACACCGGCTTAAACGGAAGCTCAAGTAGCATCCCCAGCTCAAGCAGCAATGGCAGCACAAGCAGTAGTGTATTTGCAAGCCTGTTTGCTTCCTCAACAACATTGGCAAACTTGCAGCCTCCTCAACCTCATGCATTCACTGATCTAATCCGAGCCATGGGGCCCCCAGATCGCCCTGCTGATCTCACGCCATCTTCCTCCATGGAACCAATCTCTCTCGGCCTCTCAACCAGCCACGGCTCCTCAATTTTCGGAACTGCAGGGCAAGAGCGCAGGCAATACGCGCCTCCACCCCAACCAGCTATGTCTGCCACCGCATTGCTCCAGAAAGCTGCCCAAATGGGCACGGCTGCAACAAACGCCTCATTGCTTCGGGGGTTGGGAATCATGTCATCTTCATCTCCACCTGCACAGCAAGAGAATTTGCAATGGCCTCAGCGGCAAGTAGAACCGGATGCTGCAGGGCTTGGACTCGGCCTGCCTTCTGATGGAGGCTCCGGTTTGAAGGAATTGATGATGGGAACTCCTTCCGTGTTTGGTCCAAAACAAGCCACACTTGATTTTCTAGGACTGGGAATGGCCGCTGGTGGCAGTAACAATGGCGGCTTAGCAGCGTTGATCACATCCATTGGTGGCGGTCTAGATGTTGCAGCTGCCGCAGCCTCCTTTGGAGGTGGAGAATTTAGTGGCAAAGACATTGGAAGGAGCTCATAAAATGGGTAAACAAGAACACAACACTAGGTTTCTTCTGAGATGGGAAAGGTGGGCATAATTCTGGTTCATTCTGGTAATTTGGTCAATTGATTATGCAGAAGAAAAATTACTAAAATATATTAATTTTGACGTCTAAAATTAAAGTATAAAATGCCCTCATGAAGGTTAAAGCAAGACCACAGGCAGTTGAGGCCTTTTTTTTATTATTCCCATTGTTCTACTGCCTTTTGAGATTTGGACAAAGACTTTGTCTTGGTGGTGGTTGGACTTTTATTAAAGCTAAACAAATTATGAACCAGAGACCCTCTCTGCTCTCTGATTTTCAGGGGGGCATTTTCGGTTTTTTAAGGTCACTCAAGCTAGGAAAAGAAGGAGGGCCACATTAAGTTGGTTTTTCTTCTTTTTTTTTTTTTGGTGTGAAGTTGTGACTTTGCTGAACTAAATATGTATACAACTACTTCATCTTTTTTTCCCCCTTTTCTCTTTGAGCCAAAAGGCTTTTATGTTGGAGCTTTGATTCACATAGCCTCTTTGATTTATGGCCTCAGGCCTCAACTGATATATGACAACAATTTGTAGTGGCCAGGGGGGAGTGGAGGACAATTTTGTAAATAATTCAAAGATTAATTTATGTTTGGAATGATAGGATTTAATCCCTTACATATCTATGTAATTGTAATTAGGTTAAGCAAAAGTTGAATATTTCTGTCTTTTGAGATAAAAATCATCCAAATATCAACCCTGTCAAAGGCCTTGAAAGGGTAGAAAGTGGAAACAGCTAATATCTAATTTAAATTCAATTTTGTTAAAGAGCACAAGAGTAACACCAAAAATGGAAAATAATATCTTAAAGAGAGTTTAAGGATTCTTGTACATCCTCGGAGGCAAAAATGAAATTAAAATTAAAATAAAGGATTCAAAGTGTGATTAATGTAAGATTCAGCACCAATGAGAAGAAGACACTACCATCACGTCACGCAATGCCTAAAATATTCAATTGTCAACCATATAGTTGCGTGAATTGAACGAATCACTTGAAATATATATATAATATATATACATATAAATTCAAAAAAAAAAAAAAAAAAAAAAGACTATTGCAAGATGTCAACCATGGCTTGCTCATGGGCATCTCTTGTGCAGTATTAACAGATCATCTCACCTGCCCCTCTCTATTATTTTGAGCCAAGAACTTTTTAGTATTGCCATGGAAGTCAAATGTGGTTTATTGGGCACTTTCAAAGTTCCTAGACCAATCTGTTACATACAAATATTTAATTGAACACCTGAAATCACATATAAATATTTTTTTCCTTGGACCATTTTAATAAAGAAGATAGCCTAGGCAACTTGGCATCAAACCACCAATTATGCCCAACCTTTTCACTTACGGCTAAAGCTCATTTCCAACATTAATCATTTGTTTAGCAAACCGGTTCAAGCCCATTGGTTCAGCCAATAATAGTGTTAAGCAAAATGTTGTTACATTGTAAAGTTTTTATATGTTATAGTTTTTGAAACAATTTTTTATAAGGTATTTGAAAAATGTGGTTAGAACTAAAACTTTTAAACTGAAAATGTTGCATGTGAGAACTTTACACTACAACTTACTTTTTTTATTAATGTAGTATGTTAGAGCTTTATACTATAACAACAAAAAGTTTTGGTTAGAATTGATTTTGACAAACAGTCTTTTGTTCAATCCAGTTTACTAAACACCCTATAAGATAATAATTTCTTCATTGTTTTTCAGCTCTAATTTCTTTAATTATTAGAGAGAAGAAAAAAAAAAAGAAGTAACTATTTAGGATATTGTTTTTTTTTTCTTTACTTCCTAGTCATACTACCCCATATGATATCTTCTAGTTATTAAATTCCATTTTCAAATCCTTTCCACAATTTCATTTCTGCCTTGAAACTTTCACATAATAAAACTTCCTTCTCTGTACTTTTAATCACTCACTTTACTAGCATTTGCACGTGAAGTGTACATCAGACTCTTTCCTTCCCCGGAAAAAGATCGTTTGGGAAACCAAAACTTAAAGTTAAAGTCTAAATAATGTCGCATGTGAAAGCATTATATTGCAGCAAATTATAACATGTGAAAGTTTTATAATGTTATTAATACTATAGCATATAAAAGTTTTACACTGTAACAAACTGAACTTATTTTTCAAGTGAGCTTCCAAACGAAGTGACAATAGCAGTTCAAAAAATTTGTCCTTGGTAGCAAATGGAGTACATGACTTGTTTGACTGAGCTAGGGTTTCTATTATTATTTTAATAGACTTTTTGAGAGAGTGATTGAAACATTAATTAAAACTAATATTATTTTAAAATATTGTTGTTATTACGAGTTTTACGTTGTAATTGTCTTTTATTTTATGTTGTGGCTACAAAGAGTATTATAATGTAGATAGTTAAAACCAGTGTAGTTTGAAACTGAGACTATTATTTATGACATTTATTTCTTAAAAAAATAAAAAATAAAAAAAGAAATTTCTTAATAGACGAGGAAGAATTTAATATATAGTCAGACTGATGGAAGTTGAGTCATAATTGTCTGCATGGTTAGCCTTGGACCACTTTGTATGTATATCTGTATGTATATATGTAAAGGACTAAAATAGGAAGCCTCAAAGACACGGGCAGGCTAAAATCCTTTTAAAGATTTCCAATTCTCTTACTAGGGTGTTTGATTAATGATGAAAATTATTAATGAAAATTATTTTTATTATAGCATGTGAGAGCTTTTTAATATAGTAATTTTTTTTTATTGTAACATGTGAAAATTTTATATTGTTTATAACTGAGTTTGTGGTTCACACTACCTTTAATCAATGCCCCACACGGTTCTTGAGCAAATGTCGGTTGATGATCTTTCTCTTTCATTTAAAGAGATTGAACATTGAATCTCTCACTTCTCTATAAACCATGACATTAAACTAATTAAATTACTTAATTAATTGTTGTGATCTTGCACTAGAGTAGTGAATTATTGAGGGTTTTTTTTTTTTTGGCAAAATACTATTGGGATCTCCCAACCAACTTTGTTTTAAATAAACAAGAAACAGAGAACCTAAGTGAAAGGGGTCAATTCTAGTGTTATTATTATAAGTAGATTTTGAATAATTTGTGGTTTGACCAAGGAAGACTCTGAGTGGAAATTGCACAATATGTATACATATGAAGGGCTTTTTAGCAAATGTTGTGAAGCCAAAGGATGCATAAAGCAAAATTGTCAGCTTTGTCTTTACTTGTTTGTCGTGTACTAGTTGTGGAGACCTACCCGAACAGGAATTTGCATCGACCACGTTTTTGTTATTTTCTTCTTGTCCACGTTTCTTTGTTTGTTGGTTAGTTTGTTTTTCCTGATTGGAGGTACTAACAAGTGGGGCTGATAATTTCAGACACTATATAATAATATGATATAAAAACAACATAAAATAAACAGGTTTAGACTATATATTTATTAATTGTATTATAAATGAGTATATTTTCTTCTTGTCCACATTTCTTTGTTTGTTGGTTAGTTTGTTTTTCTTGATTGGAGGTACTAACAAGTAGGGCCGATAATTTCAGACACTATATAATAATACGATATAAAAAAAACATAAAATAAACAGGTTTAGACTATATATTTATTAATTGTACTATAAATGAGTTGGCACGAATAACACGAAAATAAACAAGTTAGATTCGTACTAATATGCTAAACACTCCTTAACACGTTTAACTAAATGGACCGTAAATATGTTGACAATGTATGACACGACCCGCCTATTTATAACACATTTAAACTAAAAAATAAAAATATTTGAAATATTTATAGTAGGTTAGTATTAATTAGATATTGTGTTTTTGTTAATTTTCTTTATTGGCTTTTTTTTAAATTTTTTTTTAATTTTTAGTTAACTGGATCATAAACGTGTTATATGCTTGTTGTTGTCGTGTCAACCCGTCACAACATGTTAAATAATCATATTAATCGTGTCGTGTCGTGTCATGTTACACGTGCCAGAGTGTCGTGTTCGTGTTCAGGCTAAATGTGTCGTGTTGTAAATGTGCCAATACGAACACGGCACGAACACGTTTATTATCACCTCTACTAGCAAGGTGTTTAACAAATATAGTTAAAACCAACTTTTTAATTTTTAATAGTGTAAAGTTTTACATGTTATAGTATAAAACTATTACATGTTATAAGTTTTAAACCAAAAAGTTAGTTCTAACCATGTTTACAAAACACCCCATAAATAATGAACAATTTTTTAATGCCTAATAGTTGTCAAATCATTCTTAAACCCACTTAATTGTTTAGTTGAACAAGATACTAATTTCTCTTTTAAAAAAAAAAGGAACAGGAGGAGGAATGCTTTGTGTTTATCCCAGTTCCCGTATTTTATGGAAAATTTTTAATCTTTTTTACAAAAGTGGTTGCCTAACTTTTAATTGGTGGATTGACTGTGAACTAATCAAATGACCTTGTTTAAACAAACCCCTCATCCCTTCCACCAAAAAAAATTAAAAAATAAAAAAAAAAAACTTATGTGGGAATTGCTTAAGCTAGAAATTCATAATTCATATTGTGGGAGCAATTCGAAATTCAAACGGCATTACAGAAAAATACAACACCGAGTATGAAAGCGTTTTGAATAAATAAAAGTCAAAAAAAATTTGTTAGACTAAGAGCCCGTTTAGTTCATAAATTTGAAAAGAGAATTTAAATGAACATTTAAATTTTTGTAAAAGAAAATACTTTAACAAAATAATTTAAGCGTTAAAATCACAAATCAAAAGACCTTAAAAAGACTGAGGAAGAAGTTTGAACAAAACCAAGAGCAAAACCAATATTCAAAGCAAACGCGAGCTCAAAACTGATAAAGTGAGAGGGGAATGTAAGGACACGTGTAAATAGACCAGGTACATCATCAAAGATTGTTAATAATGAACAGCATAGATCAAATATATTTGTGATACCCAGCGACTATAAATATGCGTAAAATCTAATTATTTATAACACTTTGCTAATTTAAGTATTAATAAGAATTTCTTTGAGGTTAATTCAATTCTTGAGTCGAATTAAATGAAGAATCACATTGTTTGTTATTTGAGAGAATTTTGACACGAACATATACATTCAAGCCTCAATATAACATGATATTTTAATTAGTTTGATGATATAAAAAGGGGCAATTATAAAAGATCACACGAGTCGAATCCTCAAGCGGAACACCCACTTAAATTAACATGTTTCTGCCATTTTTTGTTGCTTCATTTTCTTGAGTAACACTGCAATATTCTCTCTCATTTGGTTTGAACTTTGAAATTAAAACGGGTTGTCCTAAGCAAAACTACTCCTTTAAAATTTGCCTCTTGATTACGAATTCAACGGTGAAAGTCCCAAGCAGTTTAAGAGCTACGCCTTTTTTTATAACAAAAAAAGAGAGGAAAAAAAATGTTTAAAAAGGTGGTAGGGATCGTTGGTTAGAACTACTTTTATTGTAGCATGTGAGAGCTTTACACTGTAGCAATTTTTTATTGTTACCGTAGCATATAAGAGTTTTACATTGTTTATAACTGAGTTTGTGATAAAAACGTATAACTGAGTTTGTGATAAAAACCGTAGTTTCCACTACTCAGTTAAACAGCCACTAAGACTTATTTTTGTCCGTGCATTGCATTAACAAAAACACCAAAACCGCAGTACCAAGTTTGCTGTGTTGGGATGCTGTTTGGGTGTTGAACATTTAAATTTTTTGTTTTGTTTTTTTCTCGTTTGCTTGTTTGTTTGTTTGATGGAGTGCTATACATTGCTTTCATGCTGCCTATAGATCTACACCTCTTAAAGGAGATACTCTTGATGTGATTCCTCTGAAATAATTTCTTATTTTTTAGAAGAAAATATTATTTCTCCGCAAAAAAAAAAAAAAAAAAAAATCAATCGTATCTTCATGTTATTAAAAGAATTTACTGCTACCATAGGTGGAATATTAAGAATCTTAGACTTGAATCTTCATAAGATAACAAACCAAGGTTTAGTAGAGTCTCCCAGCACATTTCTTGCATCCGCAATATAAGACTTGAACCTCTGACTTGTTAGTTGATGAAGTTTCCAAATAAGACCTTCTTGCAACCATGTTGCAACCGCCAATAGTTATTTACGAGAAAATATTGTAAGCCAACAACCCTATCAGTGATAATTTTTCAAAAAACTGCTTTAGTCTCTTATTCTTTTCAAGAACCAAACTTCAAGTTCTATATCTTAAGGAAAGAAGAAGCGGTAAAACTTCAAATGTCAACTTCCGGCGATGATATCCATGGCAATTTGAACAACCCCAAAATGCACAACTCAATGTCCCCATCTTCATGAAAGCCTCTCCTATATATAGTTTCCTTATTCAATTTTAAGTAAAATAATTTGGCTACTTTTTCAAGTGAATAAGACATCCACTACAAAGTTGTGCAAGATTACAACCATCGTTATTGTTCCTAGGTCCCAGCATCAAATGCCATAAAAGAAGATGTCACGGTTACCAAATTTTGCACCCTTCTAATATTATTATTTCAACCCACTAATCATGAGCCACTATATATATACTAGTCCTCAACTAATTTCCTTGCTTATCTACACCAAACACGGATAAATTAGTAGTCATAAGGTAACTAATCATGATATTAAGAATGTCCATATGTAGCATTAATAGCGTGGTTATCAAATCTGGTCAAAGTAAAATAAGCCACACTACTAGCTTGTTTGGAAGCCTGCTTGGAATCAGTTGGTAAAAACCAATATTAGTTAAACTAAAAAAATAAGTTAGAACCACAATTTATGATTGAAATTTATGTTTGATAAGTTTGTCAAAATGTTGGTTTGAGACAATGGTAGTTTTAACCACTGAGACTCGGTTCTAACCGTTATTGGATCGAACGAGATTTTCAGTTGGTTAAACTAAAAAAATGAGTTAGAACCACAATTTATGGTTGAAACTTATATTTGATAAGTTTGTCAAAATATTGGTTTAAGACAAAGATAGTTCTAATAACTGAGACTCGATTCTAACCGTTATTGGGCCGAACGAGATTTTCAGTTGGAACTAAAACTATCAGGGAGAATCGGGCTCCCAAACAAGCTTCCTACTTTTTTGGATTTACAATGTAATCAGGTTTAAAACATTGTTGGATGATAAAAAGAAACAACTTGAATCGTTCTTTTTTTTTTTTTTTTATCAGCTTTGTCGGTGGCAGCTATAACTTTTATATAGTGGTTGTGCATGCCCTTCGGCTAAAAAGGGAGAACAAGGTAAATAAATTTTTTTTTAAAAATTAGAAAGTAAATATAACAGGTTTAAAATATTTTAAGTAAATAGTACGAGATAAATAATTTATATATTTATTGCCATATTTTAAAATCCACCATTTATTTTCTTTTAAGTTTTTTAAAAAAATGAAATTTACTACAATTTCTTGTAGTTTTCACGCAAATTTGCATTGTTTTTCCTCTCTTTCTTTTGGCACACTGCACACATGACTCTGGTTTCTGTTTGTCGTTTGCTTGTTGGTTTGTGTAGTCCATTAATTTGATCACTCCCACGAGAAAAACGTTGCCATACAATTGGTATTTAATCAAACCGACTAATCTTATCCGCTAGATTTTCTAGTCTTACGTTGTTTCACATGTTCCACGTGTTTAACATAACGTCGTACGTGTTCAATTAGTCAAAGTTAGGCATGTATCTGATGGAGAGAGGGAAAAACGACAAAGGAATATTGTGTTCTTCCAATTTTCATAAAAATTCATGGGCTAGGGAAGAAAAGGATAGGCATGGCTAAAAAGTGTTACAATCACTGTCAAATTCCTATGTGTTGTCTTCAGACTAAAGTGTGACATTTATGCTGCTAATTAATAGGGTGTTTAGTAAATCAATTTAAATAAAAAATAAAAGTTAAAAAATTATAACATATGATAGCTTTATATTATAGTTGCTTTTTGCTTTATAGTACTATAGCTGCTGAGAGCTTTACAATA
Source organism: Artocarpus hirsutus (assembly GCA_946598075.1). Classification (NCBI taxonomy): domain Eukaryota; kingdom Viridiplantae; phylum Streptophyta; class Magnoliopsida; order Rosales; family Moraceae; genus Artocarpus; species Artocarpus hirsutus. Next base: position 123,649 of record CAMOHE010051931.1, read on the forward strand.
CAGATGGTTCTGTTGTTATTGCCTACACAATTATTGTTTTACGTAATGACAATATGCGGATTGACCTTATGTGGTGAAGAATTCAAGAGTCTAATTTTTAACATATGTGAACTCTGACAAAAGTTTTGATTTGTTTATGTTCTAAAGTGTTTGATCTTGTTGTTTTTGTCACGAATGGGCTCTAGTACAACCATGACATGTGAAAACGTGTGAAATTATCAGAGGGAGCTAGGTCCACCCATTTCTGATGCCTAACTCTTAGTAATGGTCATCTTGTTTCCCTTGTTATAATTGCTAGTAAAATGAAACACTTCAAGAATTTTTTTTTTTCTTCTTAAGCATGGTCCATTTTTGTGCAGAGAATTGAGATGACCCTCAATGGTACTCATGCAATGCAAGACTTGATTTCTACGAATGATCGATGGATGGCTTTTTATGTAGAGCTCTTTTTTTGGGTGGCTAACGATTCCATATCATGAATACACAAATCGCTTAAAATTTCTCGTTACAATTTTCTTGTTCAGAAGAAACAACCCATGGGCACACATATCATTTCCAATTTAAACAAGGATGCCTCAACGGAGTTCATTATTTGTGATTTTTTTTACTTCAAACTTTAGTGTGTTGATTTCGTTTGGCAACATTGTTCTAACTATATAGTTTTAACTACTACAGTGTAAAACTCTCACATGTTAAAATAAATTCGTTTCAACTTTTAGTTCTAACAACGTCACAAACACACTCAACATCCTCAAATGCGTGTGGATCTAGTGGTAAGTTATTACCTAGAATTGTGTTGTTCTTAGGATGATTTTTTGCATTGTTTGTGTTCGTATTGGAGAAGTTTTATAAGACGTAATCGTTTCAAATAATAATTGTCGTTTAAAGGCGTTGTCGTTTTTCTTAATTTTATAGCATTGTCCTCGAGATTCTGCATATATATATATACATACATACATATATATATATATATATATATATATATATTCAGCTTTTCTTCCCCCCACCCCCCCTCTAGATTCTTGTCCTTTCTAAGCGTTGTCCTTGATTTACATGACAATGTCGTTTTTAAACTATTCTCGTTATAGCCATGATGATGTGTGTAACGCCGTTGTTTTCGAGACGATGTCGTTTTAGGACGTCCACACTATTAAGAAATTCCCTAGTTGCATATTGTTGTCGTTTATAAAATGTGTCCATTTACAGACGATGATTTGCTGCATATGTTGTCGTTTTTAAATGAACATGTTGTTTTTTATACTTAACGTTTTCATGGAGTTGTTTTTAATTTTTACTAGTTGGGAATGGATACTAGATTCTGGCTGTACCTATCACATGACTCATAATGGAGCATGGTTGTTTGACTTCAAGAAGGTAAATGGTGGCAAGGTTCTAAAGGGAAATAGTCAAACGTGTCAAGTAGAGGGAGTTGGAACCGTGGCCATCAAGATGTTTGATGGGGTTGTAAGACAGTTAAAGGATGTCAGGTATGTTCCAACTTTGGCAAGGAATTTAATTTCTCTTGGAATCTTGGATGACTTAGGTTATTCTAACAAAATTGAAAAAGGTACCATGAGAGTCAATAAAGGCTCTTTGGTGGTAATAAACGGAATTAAGAAGGAAGGGCTCTATCACTTACAAGGAGAAACACTTACTGGAAAATTGTCTCTGGCAATTGCTCCTGAGGACTCTAAGGCAATATTATGGCACAATAGGCTGGGACATATTAGTGAAAAGGGTCTGAAAATTATGAGTGCACAGAAGCTGTTGGGGAAGGACAAAGTTAGTAAGGTTGACTTTTGTGAATTTTGCATCTTAGGAAAACAACATAGACTAAGCTTCAAAACAGGAACTCATGAGTCAAAGGCCATTCTGGAGTATGTGCATGTAGATCTCTGGGGTCCAAAAACAATTCCAACTCATAGAGGTAAATTTTATTTTCTATGTATTGTTGATGATTTTTCTAGAAAAGTTTGGGTTTACTTGTTAGAAAATAAAAATGATGCTTTAAGTAGATTCAAACAATGGAAAATCTTGCAAGAAAACTTGACAGATAGAAAAGTAAAGACTTTAAGAACTAATAATGGTTTGGAATTTTGTAATAAAGAGTTTTATGATTATTGTGTTGAAGTTGGGATACAAAGAGATAGGACAGTGAGAAAAACCCCTCAATAGAATGGGGTTATTGAAAGGATGAACAGAACATTACTAATTAAATCAAGATGCATGCTATTTCACTCTGGTCTCCCTAAGAGCTTCTAGGGTGAAGCAGTTGTTACTGCTGCATATTTAATAAATAGATGCCCATCTACTGACATAAAATTTATGACCACTGAGGAGGTTTGGAAGAACAAGCCTCCTAATCTCTCACATTTAAAAGTCTTTGGATGTGCTGCCTATGCACATCAAAAGGAGGGTAAGTTAGATCCTAGATCTATCAAATGTGTATTTTTGGGTTATCTTGAAGGTACTAAAGGGTATAGATTGTGGGTGAGAGATGGTAAGGGGTTTAAGACAATAATCGGTACAGATGTTATATTTAATGAAAATGAATTTCCATGTCTTGCTAACCCTGGTGATGTTGTAGGAAAAGTTTCTTCTATTACTAACCTTGCAGGTACAGTAGAGACTCAAGTTTAAGTGGAGCCATTACAAGGAAATACTGATCAAGTGGAGACTCGGACTGAAGAAACATTTGATTCAAATGAATCTGAATTGGTAGAAGTTCATTCTAGAAGACAACAGGAGCTATTGTAGTCTCAATCAGATGATTATATGCTTGTCAGAGATAGGGCTAAAAGAGTGTCCAAACCTCCACAGAGACATGGTTTTATAGCTTACTCAGATCTTATTGCTTATGCTCTTATGACTGCAGTGGATTTAGATAAGAAGGAACCAGAAACATATCAAGAAGCAATCAGATGCAAAGATTTAGAGATATGGGTAGTAGCTATGAAGGAAGAGATGCCATCATTGTATAGAAATGAAACATGGTTTATGGTTCCAAGGCCTAAGAAGTAGTCGGTTGTGGCATGCAAATGGATTTTCAAAATCAAGGAAGGAGCCACAGGAGCTGATTCTATCAAGTATAAGGCAAGATTAGTGGCAAAGGGGTTCACACAAAGAGAGGGAGTGGATTTTATAGAAGTTTTCTCACCTATGGTCAAATATAAGACCATAAGGATAATGCTCTCTTTAGTTACACAGTTTGATCTGGACTTAGAGCAGATGGATGCAAAAACTGCCTTCTTGCATGATGAGTTAGAAGAAAGAATTTTTATGGAGCAACTAGAGGGCTTTCAGGTTCATAAAGGAAAAAAACATGGTTTGTCTCTTAAAGAAATCGTTTTATGGGCTTAAGCTATAATGACCCGAAAAATTCAAACATTAATAACTATGATTAATTAAGGGTTTACCTTATGACTTAGCTAAGTACTTGAAAAAGTACAAGTTTTAAGTTTATTAATATGCAAATTTGAAGGTTTTACTAGCCGTAAGACCTTAGAGATAAATAATGTTGTGAATGCACAAATTTATGTGCTTCATTTATGAAACATGCAACAATGTAATGTTATGATAGTATATTAAAATAATTAAAAATAATTATTTAATGTACTAAACCAAGAGGTTATGATTTATCGATTTCATGTACGAGCCAAATGAGTGAGTTTTATAAGAATCTCAATTACAATGTTTAAATTGGGATTAATTGACAAAAAGTGAAATTTTCAACGTACTATGATGATGTGGAAAATCCCTATATGATGTCAGTTCAGTAAAAGAAACCTAAATCAGTAATGATCATGAGCTCCATACCATAATTTAGAAAAAATGGTGAGCACCAAGTTTAAGTACGCAAGGTTTATGACAATTTTACTAAGATTGATTTCAAAATTATAGGAGATCAAAAAGTAAGATAAGAATTTTAAGAAAGTAATAAGGATTATTGGAAGTTCAGAAATTTCAATGTTTTGAATGTGTATAATTAATTATTATACACATTAAAAATTATGTAAAGTTTATTATTATTGTTGTAATGACAATAATAATAATAACAATTGTCACAGTAATAATAAAGAAGAAGAAGGGCGTTAATGGGGTCCGCAAATGTTGATCTATTGTTAAGGTGTGGACCATAAATAACTCTTTACGAGCGATAGTTTAGGTTATATCCGTAAAGCATGAGATTGTACTAAGTTTAAATTTTAAATTAAATTGACTTTAGATAGTTAATTTAATTTACAAAACTTTTACAAATTACAACTATTGTTTTTATAATGAAACTTGAAGTTTACAATATGAAAATTTTTAATGAAAAGAATATGTTATAAATTTTAAAGTTTTTAAAAAAGCTGAAAATAATAGTAAATAATAATAATAATAATAATAATAATAATATTGAGCAAAGTTTTAAATGCACAATATCTTTCTTAGAATTCATATACATATATACATATATGTATACAGTTGTGAAAAAGTTAATCATCGGTTTAAAGATAAATGTATTTAAAGTTTATTGTTCTAAAATTAAGTCACAAAATCCATTTAGTATGTATAAATTTATGAAAACTATTTTTATGTCAAAATAAATATTTCAGTAACATAATAATACAACAAGAGAATTAAAAATTTATGTAATTATCTTTAAAGTGTAGATAAATTACAGTCTCTAAAAGTACCACTATATTTACAGAAAGTTTAAGTTCACAGATCAAATTTGATCTGCCCGACACAACATAGTTTAGACTGTGTAGATATAAATGGTTTATAAATACATAAAAAAATGGCCAATAGAGTCAGCTCATTCTCTCTCTCTACTTTCTCTCTCTACTCTCTCTCTCCTCAAACTCAGTCCAAGATTCGGCCACCATTTTCGACACCTCCCACACCGTTGGAAAGATCTCGAGGAGCTGAGTCCGATGGTGTGTCGTGCCACCCACAACTCCACCAGAGGAAGCCACACGCGTCGGTTGAAGCTGCCAAAAAATGCTGTCTTTTTTATGTGCTTTCTCCTCCGTCAGAGCTTCGATAGACATGATCTTGGTGTCAACGGACTCAGAATGAAGAGACGAAGAGGATGGCACTGATATTATAGTACGATTTTGGCCGGAGGAGCTTCATCAGAGCAGCCCCCTTTTCGCCGTCATGTCGACCCATGATCTTGCCATCGTCGGTGACGGTGATCGACACTGCCCATGCCGTTCGACTCAGAGGGCGACGGGGAGTGTGAACCCCCGTCCAATTGCACCCTCACTTGGCCGTACATCGGAGCACCATAGCCGTCGCCTTGGAGCCGCTGTGAGTTTGTAATTTTGGCCATCCCGCTGCTGTTGAGTCAAATTGGAGGCTCGGTTATGGTCAGAAGGGGATGGGGAAGATTTTCCCCTAACCAATTTCATGCGCCACCCACGGGAAGACGGTGAACGGCCTCCACCGTTGTGCACCGCCGTGGTGGGTTCGGAGCTGCCATTCCATGCCAAGTTGAGCCATGCCACCAAGGGGGAAATACTCAGAGGATGTTGGGGAAGGAAAGCCCCAACTCAATTGTGCAGTAGCTTCGCCGGAGATAGGAGATCGGAGTCTCCATTTTTGCTGCCCACTTTGAGCTTTGATTTACTATGTTAGAGGCCGAATTAGACAAAATTGACACCGCCATTGAACTCAGAAGGGTCAAATTATGAGGGTTAGGCCCGAGCCCAGCTATCAACGGAGACCAATTGCCATCGGTCAACACCGGTCAAAGACGGTCAATGGCTGATCAACCGTCACTTCGGGTTTTTGTGATTTGGACCTCCGATCGACAATCCGAGACCACTTCCTGACTCATTTCGACGCTCTGAACGCGATGGTGACCTCCGTTTGAGCTAATTTCACTCCGGTGATTATCATCTTGTACCGACTGCAAGCAGATCGAGGCGACCCAGACTGTAGTAACGGAGTCCAGAATGATATTTTCAGCAGTAATAAATCTCCATGGAGCATTCCTAGCCATCCACAGCCATTCGAGCAGCACTGCTGAGGATGTTGCGTAGACTGCAGATACAGCGAGATGCAATTGGACTCGCTCAGGTCGGAGTCCAGGTAAGTAGGAATCTCGCCTGCAGTATGAATAGCTTAAAAATAAATTAATTTTAAATGTTTTCATAAAATTTATGAAAATGCATGATCAGTGATTTATTACACTGTTATATGTTATGTAACGCCCGCTTAATTTGATGTAACGGATAATACTATGATAAATGACGACGTTAAATGTTATGTTATATTAATGATGATGTTAAGTGATATACTCATGATAAGTGCTATGATATATGATAAATGATGCTAACCATTTTATTTTAAGTGTTATGACAGGTGACGCTCGCGTGGAATTGATGTGCTCAAATGTTCATGTCATTAATGTTATGTGTTTAATTATATTTTTATGGACAATTATATGTTATGAATGAATTTTGGGTATTAAGGCAGTTCGGCAGGCCGGACTATTAAGTTCGGTAGGCCGAAATGATGTTCTTTGAACGGCAAGCCGATGGTATATCATCGGTAGGCCGGACTTCTGAGATCGGCAGGCCGAACTCCTGAGATCAGCAGGCCGATGACAGCTGACAAGTAG
>CAMOHE010051932.1:10373-33161 GCA_946598075.1 Artocarpus hirsutus
AACCAATAATATCTGCTAACAAATCCAAAAATATCTCAACATATATGGAAAATTTTCTAGGCAATATTAATGAGAATTTATTCCTTTATTCGCTTTCAATACATAGAAAGAAGAATTGTCTCTATTAAAGTTAAAATGAAGTTATCACATTTTTAAACTTGAATTAGAGAAAAAAAACAAAAAGAAAAAGAAAAAAAGGAATGGTTTCTACTATAGGAAATGAGTTTTGATTAAGGATGATGGTTTGGGCTGAACTGTTCTATCTGACCTTTTTTTTAATGTTGTCAAACATAGAGTTTGGGTTTGGATTTAATTTTTTAATCCAAACCATGGTTCTCGAACCTAAAAAGCATGTATTATACTATTACAATTGTCTTAACATATTTATTAAGGGAGACCTCGTTGAATCCTCTTTAGAGCTTAAAACGTTAGAAGGGATTTTGAAAAAAGGCTTTAAGAAAAAGCTTTTTTGGACAAATGGTCTCTTTTTTTTTAATCAAAAAACAAGCTTTTTGGACACCAAAACTGCTCTAATTTTTTTTTTCATCCTATTGAAGTTTTTTACTTTGCTACAATAATTTTCCTTATCTTTTTGAAGAAAACTATGATAATTTTCTTGTCTAAAAAAGTGTATTTTTTAATGTAAAAAAAAAGGCCATTTTTTCAATTAAAAATTTTTTTTTGGCCCTTTTTTCAAATTATTCCGTCTCTTCCTCTCTACGCATCTTTAAAACACACATACATTTAGATTTATTTTTCCTTTTACGTCCCCGAAAGACGAATCTGGGTTTCTTGTCCTCTCTGCTTTTCTTTCCATTTTTGCCTTCCCCTTAGTTTTTTAGTACTCCCCCTGTTTTAGGTGAATAGAACTCCCTTTTTTTATTCACAATTTTTGGTTGTTCCTTTTTTTTTTTCTCCTCACTTTTCTACCAAGTATATTGTTGCTCCCTCTAATATCTTGTCCATTTTCAAATACAATTTATTATTGTTTTTTATTTCTTATTTGTCTCTGTTCCAATCTTTTATTTTTTACAAGCGCGCGCGCGTATGTATAGAGGCATCTCCATCTTTAATCTCACATTAAAAAGCGCCTAAACATTTGTTTGCATTTTTTTTCCTGCCTTATCTTTGTTTTTACTATAAACTTTTAATAACAATTTTAATTTTTTTCTCCAATAAATTTTAATTTTTGTATAGAACATGTAACATGATGAATATGTCTGCGTGTTTCCGGTTGATCTTAAATGAAGAATTAAGGCCTATTTAGAATAGTTTGTGCTTTTATTTTTATACAGTAGAAGAAGAGTTACAAAGCTAAGCTTCTTAATTGGTATTTGAATAGCATACAAAAAAGTGTTTTTTGATTTTAGAAGAGTTTTTGAAACTGTTTAGTTAAATAAATTAAAAGCTCTAATTGATATCGAATGTGTATTCTTAAGTAAAAGGTCAAAATGTAAATAAAAATGCTTTACAAGCACTAAAAAGTTGGTTTGTTCTAAAAACACTTATAGAAGCCGAAAGACACTTTTACCAGGTAATCTAAACATGTTCAAAAGCAGTTTTTAGAGCAAATAAGCTAAATGAAACTTTTTTAAACCCTTCTAAACAAGCTTAAAAAAATCTCAAAAAAAAAATTTAATGATTCAAAAAAATCTCCAAAAAAAATAATTTGAGGATTTATTATTATCGTTAGCCTTAAAAAAATTTCCTTAGAAAAAGCATTATTTACTATTCTATATTATGTATTTAAGTGTATTCAACCATTATACTTTTAGTTTTTGATATCATTAATATATACCTTGAATTGATTTAAAACACAAATTTATACTTTTTTTTTATCAATATTTAATTTGACAAAATAAATTGCCCAAAATATTCTTAAATTGAATAAATAAGAGAACTTTACAAAATTGAAAGAAAACTTTATTTTTGGCTTTAAAAATGTATAATATAACCTCAAAAATAGGTTTTGTCTACTTTTGTTTTTGTTTTATTCTTATTTATTAAAAGTTCTTTTTTTTGTTTTATTCAAGGACAATTTGATTACTTTTAAGGTCAAAATTAACTTCTAAGTAAAATAAAGTATAAATTTATATATTAAATAAAATATAAAGATATATGTTTGATTAGGTTAAAAACAAAAAATATATAATTTTTAAATTAATCAAAAACAAAAGGCACAAAAAATAAATATGCAAAAGAAAAAGAAAGAATAAGGAGGCAAAAGAAAAAGAAAAGAATAAGGAGACGGCGAAGTCCTCTTCGTCCGCGTCCTTTTTTGAGGAGGGGAGAGAGAGAGAGAGAGAGAGATAGAGAGAGAGAGATGTCGGACGAGGAGCACCATTTCGACTCGAAGGCCGACGCCGGAGCGTCGAAGACGTACCCTCAACAAGCTGGTACCGTTCGCAAGAATGGCTACATCGTTATCAAGTCCAGGCCTTGCAAGGTCTCTCTTCCTGGCGTTTTCGACTTTGCATTGTGAAATTTCAACTGGGTTTTTTATTTTTATACCATCTTTTTATTGGGTTTCCTTTTTTGGTTCCAATTTCCGATGTGAAATAAATCCTATTGTCTTCTTTCTTATTTTAATTGTTATTTTGGTGGTTTTGTTAGTGTTAAACTTCATACCACAGCAATATATATATGTATGTATGTATGTAGTCAGAATTTTCTTAATTGATTACTCTTTTTTTTTGGGTGAAATTTGACACTAGAAACTCACAAAATTTCCTATAGAAGTATTAAGTCCATAATTATTGTTAATTGTCATGCTTAAATGTCCAAGTGGTAGCAATTAGGATTCTTCTGGCTATTGTTTTCCTCCGGCTTGTGTTTTAAAGGCGCCATTTTTGTGTGCGAACGTGAATTTTTTATTCCATTTTGTAGAAATTTTGCTCTCATTTTTAGTTAAATTGTAACGTGTTTATTTGTTAGCATGAATATGTAGAATTTTCAAGTTAAGGAGCTGGTATTCTCCAATACGAATCATGATTATGAATTCCGTTTGTTGTGGCATTCTTTGAACAGGTTGTCGAAGTTTCCACCTCCAAAACTGGGAAGCATGGTCATGCTAAGTGCCATTTTGTGGGAATTGATATATTCAATGGGAAAAAACTTGAAGATATAGTTCCTTCATCCCACAACTGTGATGTAAGGCTCTTTTTTTTTTTCTTTTTTTTTTTAAAATACCCTTTTGCGGATTTCTCAGCATTGAAGCTTTGTTGTTGGTCCGTTCCTAATTATCATTTACAGGTTCCTCATGTCAATCGTACCGACTATCAGCTGATTGATATTTCCGAAGACGGATTTGTAAGTTGTCAAATTTAATTAATGCGAAAAATGCAGTGAGTGGGAATGCTGTTTTACCTGCTGATTCCATAAGAAATAATACGTGATCAACACAATTTTCTTGTTCCTCTGACATAAGGCAATGAGAAAGAAAAATAATAGGAAGGGAAAGAGAGACATAGAAGAAGAATTAGATAAGAAGAGAGAGTGTTCTAAGGAAACTTACTGAAATAGTTTTGTGAAACTTAGTCAAACTGTGATAAAAATAATGGCAGATTAAAATGCAAACTCTTTATTATAATCACGCTTAACATTTGTAATTTTTTATGATAACCACATTCATCTGTTTGCTTGGAAATGAAGATTTTGTGAACGTTGGAAATCAATATTTTCACATATCATAGAGAGGATCACACTGAGATATCAGCCTCTCCTTGTTTTCAATTTATAAACCAACTGGGATTTGGTGCCTTGTAGGTGAGTCTTCTTACTGAGAATGGAAACACCAAGGATGATTTGAGGCTTCCCACCGATGAAAATCTGCTTAGCCAGGTACTTCAATTGAGGAAGTTTCATGCATAAAACAATGTTGTTTTCGTGACCTGTATTTTAGGCAAAGACTTCAGCCCTGCAAAAAAGACCCTCCTGCATCGCAACCATAACATGTAGACATGTGAGGTGTGACAGGATATTTGTTCATTTTCAAACACGTTACAAAGAAATATACTTCTGACAGACCAATGTTAAACCTTTCCAATGTCATTGTTAAATAAATGAATGACATATTACACCCCTCACTTTTGTTTGTTATGGTGCAGAACCGTCCCTCACAAAGGAAGGAACACCACTCCTGTAGTATATAGTTTATGCTTGGTTCTTGACAATTGATTGAAATTCTTTAAATTTTTGTTTTTGTGTATAGATTAAAGATGGGTTTGCTGAAGGAAAGGACCTTGTGGTTTCAGTCATGTCTGCAATGGGAGAGGAGCAGATCTGTTCCCTCAAGGACATTGGTCCTAAGAATTAAATATGTTGCTTTAGCACTAGCTATTGCTGATTGAAAAACAAACTTTTTTTTTTTTCAACTTTTAAATGTTGCTAACGGAAAGGTTTATCAACCATATATGATAAAGTGTTTGTCTGCAATAAAACTCGTCTTAAGATGTTATTAAAGCTGCGTAATTCCCAGGCTTGTTCTAATAGTGGGCCTGCAAAGGAATTTGCTAGAGCTGCTGTAATCCCTTGCAAAGGGAACTTGTTTTACCTGGATATAAATAAAAAAACTTTTCGCTTTGGACTCTTGTTCAAGGTGTACATTTTACAGCTTGTATTGATTAACGATTAATTTGCGTCATGGTTACGAATTAAGAATGCAATTATCCCAACCAAAAAAAAAGGGAATCCTAAGCTGTGAACCGGATGATACTGCTCAAAGAAACAGCCAGAGGATGATTGGGAAGAATAAAAAATGTAGATACTTCAGCAAAATGTTCTTCTCAAGGTAATACATTTGATTTTACTACAATTGAATCTAAAATTCTAAAACTTTTAACGTTATCAATCTCAAAAATTTCACTTTGATGTGAGATTCATATAAAATTGGACGTGAAAGAATCTCAGTTTTCACAAACTTGGCTCTTTCTTCTAATGTTTCACGTTAGTTTATGTGTTAAGAGAGAAGAGATTTTAAGAGCGTCAACATTATATCTAAGCTTTTATTTTTTAATTTTTATTTTTTGGCTATAAAAGAGGGTTGACATTATTAAGGAATGCTCCTTGTGATTTCAAGATCGAACTTCACTTTAACTTGAAGAACATTTTGTAAAACAACTTACTCTTTGTCGTCGACAATGTCAGCATGCCTGTACACCATTATGTGATTGCAGATGTAGTTTAACAGTAATTTCACTCATTTTATCATAAAACGAAGAGTTTTGTTATAGGCTAGCCTTACTATAGACCTTAGTGTATACTACACTATCTCATATACCAGAATTTGTTATTTTGTCTGGTACTTTTGGTACAATTTATTCTTTATGTACAGTGTCCTATTATAGAGCTACACGTGACTTGTAAACTCAGTTGTACAGAGTCCATTAATGAAGCTTCTTTTAACTCATATAATGTTAGGCACGGTGATTAAAACTATAAACACTATAGCATGTGAGAGTTTTTTACTATAGTAATTTTTTTTCTTTTACTATAAACACTAGTTTTTAATGATTTCACATGATGGACTCTTAGTTAGGAACAATACAAAGCTCTCACATGTTATAGTAAAAGGAAAAAAGTTACTATTTTAAAAAACTTTCACATGTTATTGTACAGAGTCCATAATGAAGTTTATTTTAACTCATAGGATGTTAGGCATGGTGATTAAAACTATAAACACTATAACATATAAGAGTTTTTTACTGTAGCAACTTTTTCCTTTTTACTATAACATGTGAGAGCTTTATACTGTTCCTAACTAAAAAGTTGGTTAGAACCAACTAATGTCAAACAGGCTATCACATTTTGAGCTGAGCTTATTTTACAATTCTCTGAGCTTCTCTACCTCTTCTTCTTCTTCTACTCCATTTCACGCCATTTCTATTCATGCTATCAGAGCTTCCCTTTGGAAAATGAATTCCAGTCCTCACACTAAATCCTCTGCTTCTACTGATGATCTCACAACACCACGACCCAAAATTAAACTCTACTGAACCAAACAACAACGTAAAATGCTCCAGCTCCAACTCCTCAACCCTCACCTAATCTCACTCTTCCTCTTACAAGCAAATTTGACCATGATAATTACCTTATCTGGAAAAACCAACTTCTCAATGTTATAATTGCTCATGATCTTGAAGATTTCATCGATAAACCAGACCTGCTCCACTGAAATTTCTTGATCCAACCCAACAAGTTGTGAATCCCCAGTTGAATTTGGCAATGGCTCAATTGCTTAATTATGAGCTGGTTTTATGCCTTTGTTTCTAAGAGCCAGATTGCTCAAATCGTCGGCTGCTCTACTGCCTATGACATCTGGTGTGCCCTCAAGAGGATTTATGCTGCAAACAATCGATCTAGGATCTTATAGTTGACAGAAGGCATGACAACAGATGAGTATGTGCTCAAACACAAAACTCCGGTTGACAAGCTTTCATCTATTGGTGAGCCTCCTTCCCATAATGACCAAATTATATCTATCTGTTTCAAGTTCTAGGGCCTGGATACAATTCCTTTGTTGACATGACTAGTGGTCATTTTGATCAACCTAGTGTCAAAAAAATTTATAGTTTCGTCTACAAAGGCAGAATTATGTTGGTCAATTGAATTTGAATTCTTGGAATCTTAACCCTTAAATTAATTTGGCTACTACACTGAACAATAACAAGAAATTTCCTACATCAAAACCATTCTCACAACCTTCTCTGCCTTCCTTCTCACAAAACTTAAAGCAATTTAACCCTCAATTCTCACCAAATCCTCATCCTTCACCAAACAGACCTCCCTTCTTCATTTATTCTCAAACAAGCATTCTTGGCAAACCAACAACCACACCATTTCCTGCCAAATGGTAGCCCAATTCTTTATGAAATTTGGTCATACTGCTCTAGACTATTATCGCAGGGCCAATTTCAATTACAATTCTCAACAGGCTATTTTTCTTTACATGGAACAACTTAACTGGGCTCAATTAGTGAAGTTGGCTATTGATGGCAGGGGCAAAATCGAACATTTGACTAATGAGACAACTAAACTAGCTACAAGATATCCTTACCTGAAAAATGACAGCCTGAGAACTCCCTCATTATTGCTTGGCTCATCAATTCAATGGAGCCAACTATTGAGAAGCCACATCTGTTTCTTCCTACTGCTTGGGACGTATGGGAAGCTATTCATGAAATTTACTTGGATCTTGAAAATCCTTCTTAAATATTTGAGTTAAAAACCCGACTTTGGTAATCTAAGCAAATTGACTGTGATGTCACCACTTATTACAATGAATTAGTGACATTCTAGCAAGAGCTTGATCAGTGCTATGACAATGTTTGGGAGAATTCAAATGACTACACTCGTCATAAGAAGAGAGAGGAAAACAATAGGGTCTACACTTTTTAGTTGGCCTTAATAGGAGTTTCGATAAAGTCCAGGCCGCATTCTTAGGAGGAAACCCCTGCCTCCTATTTGAAAGGTGTTTTCTAAAGTGAGATGTAAAAAAGCAAGGAGGAAAACGATGCTATATAGCAAAGAAACCATTCCCAACCTGGAAACTGAAGGCTTGGCCTTTGTATCCAAAGGTATCAACTATGAAAATGATAGTCGTAAGAAGCTATGGTACAACATTGCAAAAAACCATGGCATACAAAAGAGAGTTTTAGGAAACTGTATGGTAAACTAGCAAACTAGAAGACAAAGTCTAAACTTAATGATCGAGCCTACCAAGCCACAACTAAAAATCCTCAGGAGTCTCCTACCAACTCGGAGGCAGTCCTTTTCGCCAAGGAGCAATTAGAACACCTGTGCAAGTTATTCCAATCTCCAAAATTGCCTTTAACTCCATCTTGTTCTATAGCTCATAAAGGTAATTCTTTAACCAGTGCATGCTTGAGTATCATTCCTAATTCTGTTAGTTCGTGGATCATTGATTCAGGTGCAACCAATTATGTGACTGGTTGCTCCAAGTTGTTTTCATCTTATAGTCCCTATACAGGTAATAAAAAGGTCAAGATTGTTGATGGTTTACTCTCAGTCATTGCCGAGAAAGGAACAGTCAAACTTACTCCCTTGTTAATTCTTGATGATATTCTTTACGTCCCTAATTTGTCTTGTAATTTGTTGTCCATCAGTAAAATCACTTCTGATTAGTAGTGTCAAGCTAATTTTCATTCATCTTATTGTGAGTTTCATGAATTGACCATGGGGAGGATGATTAGTAGTGCTAGAGAAAATGACGGACTCTACTACTTTAAAGATGGATTTGACTCGAATGGACAATGTCAAAGTACTTGTTTAAATTCTGCTTTTGCTCTCAAGGATAGTGATATTTTGTTATGGCATTATAGGCTAGGCCATCCTAATTTTTAGTATTTAAAACACTTGTTTCCAAATATATTCCAAAATAAGAATCCATCTTCTTTTCAATGCATTGTATGTCAATTTGCTAAACATTGTTGTGCATCTTGCTTTCTTCAACCTTACAAACTAACCACACTGTTTACTATGATCCATAGTGATATCTGGGGTCTACGTTGAACATCTACATTTTTCGGTAAAAAGTGGTTTGTAATTTTTATGAATGATCACACAAGATTAAGTTGGGTTTATTTGATGAAAGAAAAATCTAAAGTGGACAAAATTTTTAAAAACTTTTACACCATGGTATGAACACAATTTCAAAACCCATTCAAATTTTACATAGTAATAATGGCGGCAAGTATTTTAAAAAGTGTTTGAGTCATTTTTTCCTCGAAAAAGGAATTCTTCACCAAAGTTCTTGCATTGACACTCCACAACAGAATGGTTTAGCTGAATAAAAAAAAAAAAAAAGCAAACACATATTGGAAGTGGCTTAGGCTTTACTTTTTGCTAATAAGGCACCTTAATATCTTTTGGGGGATGCGGTTCTTACTACTACATATCTTATAAATCGGATGCCTACTAGAGTTTTGAACTTTGAAACACCTCTTGATGTGTTTTGTAAATTTTAGCCAACAAATAGGCTATGTTCTTCTTTACCCTTAAAGATATTCGGTTGTACTGTATCTATTCACATTCACAATCATAATCATGAAAAACTTGAGCCCCGAGCCACAAAATGTGTGTTTGTTGGATATGCTCCTAATAAAATGGGTATAAATGCTTTGATCCTATTCCCAAAAAAATGTTTGTTACCATGGATATTACGTTTTTTGAATTACATTCCTATTTCATGCTTCATCTTTAGGGGGAAACCAAACTAAAGAGTCGATGTCTCATGATGATTTTTTCAATCCAATGATGATGTTTTTCAAACCGCAGATACTTAAACATAATTCTTCTCCCACCTTGACCATTCTACCTGAAAACCTGACCATTCTACATAAAAATTCAGATGTCTTTATGCCGGATGGAAGTAGACTTGGTGTTTTAGATGCTAAGAATGCAAATTTTGCTACTGTGCCATCTCATGATGATCATGACTCCACGATTTTAACAAGGGAGCTACATGGTCGAAACCATTTGACATTGTCTATTTGAGACGAAAGGCAACTCAAAAGAACGGACCTTCCAATCCTTTGCACTACCTAGAATCCGTGATTCCCCCGAGTAATGTTCTTACTGAGTTTTCATTAAATGCTCAACTTACTTCATCTTCAAATTCTAAGTCTCCTAGTCTGGTAATTGAGCTGGTACCAATTCTAAGTTAAATAATTCTAACCTTCCCTTTGCACATCGAAAGGGTATATGGTCTTGTACCTAATCTCCCTTAACACATTATGTATCTTAGAAAAACCTCTCACCTCTCTTTCGTGCTTTTACCTCATAATTATCTTGTATGGAGATTCCTAATAGTATGATGCTCTAAAAGTCCCTGAGTGAAAGGAGGCTATTTTAGAGGAGATGATATCTCTTAAGAAGAAAAACACATAGAAGTTAGTAGACCTATGCAGAGAAAAGACAACTATAGGATGCAAATGGCTGTTTCCTATCAAGTATAACTCCGATGGTTCCCTAGAACGACACAAAGCATAATTGGTTACCAAGGGATTCACTCAAACCTATGGCATTAACTACCTAGAAACTTTCACTTCAGTTGCAAAATTGAATACTGTAAGAGTTCTCTTGTCACTTGCTGCTAACCTTGATTATTCTCTACAGTAGTTGGATGTAAAGAATGCATTTCTCAATGAAGACTTAAAGGAAGAAGTGTACATGGATGTATCTCCAAGATTTGATGAAAAGTTTCATACAAAGGTGTGTAGACTGAAGAAATCTTTATATGGGTTGAAATAATCACCGAGAGCTTGGTTTGAGAAATTTACTTAGTTCGTCAAAAGTCAAGGGTATGCTCAAGGGCAAGCTAATCATATAATGTTCGTTTAACATTCATAGAATGGGAAAATAGCTATGCTACATGTGCATGTGAATGATATAATTCTCACAGGAGATGATGTGTTCGAGATAAACCGGTTAAAAACTTCCCTCTTTTCAACATTCGAGGTCAAACACTTAAGATCTATGAGATACTCTCTTGGTATGGAAGTTTCCAGAATAAGGAAGGGAATTGTTGTTTTCCAACAAAAGTCTGTTCTTGATCTTCTTAAGGAAACTGGGATGAGCGGCTGCAGGCCAGTAGATACTCCAATTGATCACAATTAGAAACCTGGAGATGACAAGAAAGGTGATCCAAATACAGCTTGGAGATCCAACCCGGTACATGATGAAGTCCCTTCTTAAGGGTCAAAACCACTATGTGCTACCTATGAACTAACGATAGAGGCCTTAGGTCCTCTCTTTAAAAACCTTCTCACTCTCAATCTTTTGAAATCAAGGTTTTATTTTAAAAACATACATGAACAATTTTAATATGAGCAGCACTCCCTATTCTATATGACATGTTATCAATATACATAGCAAATCATATTATAATGCAGACAAACAAAGCAATCAAGCAAAGCTACAAGTAAAATAATAATAAATAACCATAATATTATGGTTCCACCTTAGAGAATAGAAAATAAAGATTACAAGAGATAAATCAAAACATATTATCGATTCTTTATCCTTGAATCCTCAAGCTATATCCTTCTTCATGTAATGCCCATCTTCAAGTCTTCAATCCAGCATAGATCAAATACTCCATATTTTCAATCATATCCAAATTTTAATGTTTCTTAGAATTGTCCTAAAAATAAAATTAAAACTGCATCGAAAACTTGCACCTTTTTTGAAAAAATTTTGAGCTCTCTACCGACAAGTCGATCTATATGATCGGCCTACCGGTCATGACCCATTGGCCAACTGATCTTGAAAATCGACCTGCTAGTGATGACAAATTGGCCTGCCGAATCTAAAGTTTGGCCTGTCAAACCCAAAGTTCGGCCTGCTGATTCTGCGACCGTCGGCCTGCTGAACCTGGAGGTTATGCATGCCAACCGAACAGAGATTGCCCCTTTTTAGAAAATATAATTTTTAATGCAATTCATCAATTTTATTTTCAACAATTTAAAAACATAAAATTAGAGACTCAGAAAATACCTAGGAGGGCCATCATCTATCTTTTAGATCCGTTTTTTGGATTCGTCTTTTTCGAATGATTATTTAATTGCAAAATTCTTATAAATTTAAAAATTAAATAATAATTCCTAAACGAAAATGATAGTCCGCCATCTAATTACATAAAAAAACTTAGATATACATTCTAACCTTAAGGAACCATAGCCAGTATAAATTAATTAATTAATAAATAATTAAATAATAATTTAATCAACCATAATTAATTAATAAACATTCACCATATAATCCAAAACAACATATAAATATATAATAACCCTAGAGTGCCAACTCTCTAAAAAATTAAATTTAAGCATAGGAGAGATCAAAATCACATCATTTATTCATATAGTATGATCACAAACTTGTAAATTTATATAAAAACTATGGCTCTGATACCAATTGTTGGAAAAAATAATAAGCAGCAGAATTTAAAAAAATATATATATCAGAGCATTTTCTAAAACATAAGCTTGACACACTATATGCATAAATTAATTAGATCTTACTAACCTTTGTGTGCCGAAAAGCTCCTATAATCAATGAAGAGAAGTAACGTTCCAAAAGGACCTTAATCAGCTGGCCTTTTTTTTTATTCTCTATTCATGATCAGAGTGAGTGTGGGCTCACGTCATACAGCTTTTCCACCAAGTGTCTCTTTCAAACCAATTGAGAAATACCCAAAGTTATAATTCGTTATTTGTGAATGATAGCTCTTTGGGGAGTTTCAGAGTCTCATTGATAGAGTCTCACTCTAGATTTTTTAACTGATCTAAATAATAATGAGACTCACTCCCCTTTTATAGAGGTTGCACCCAGGAGTTAGTCCTTATTAGATAAGGCCTCAAAGAATCAAAATCAGAATCAATATCTGATAAAATCTGTGTGAAAACGTGCGATTCTTTTATCGCCCAATTGGCAGGCCGAACTAATGATCGGCCTGTTGAACCTCCTCAATCGGCAGGCTGAACTTAAGATTAGCCTACCAAACTTGCGACTAAAAGTTCCCTGCAAATCTTTATTTCCCACCCAAGATTCTAGGGATAGAGCCTTAGTTTTAAATAACCTAATAGAGAAGTTATCTGACTAAAACAGTCATACCTAGATAATCTCTAGGAAAATAAATATTCCTAATAATTCAAAAAGTTTATCTTGAATTA
This sequence comes from Artocarpus hirsutus, assembly GCA_946598075.1. NCBI lineage: Eukaryota > Viridiplantae > Streptophyta > Magnoliopsida > Rosales > Moraceae > Artocarpus > Artocarpus hirsutus. The sequence goes on from CAMOHE010051932.1 coordinate 23,063, forward strand.
ATCTATTCAAAATTAATCCAACCGATAAACAGGCGTGAATTTTTTAATTCTGATAATTCAACAAGTTTATCTTGAATTAATTTTATCACAAAATTAATTCAATAGATAAACAAACATGAATTATCTAATTTTTTTGAATTTCAACCAATCTGATAAATCTGAAATAAGTCGCCAATTATTCAAAAAGCACGTCGTATCGTTACAGGATTTTTGTGAGCTAGCAAAGGGGACCAAATGGACCTATATAGTTCAAGCTCTCGATAATTATAAAACCCAATATCCTAGATATACATTTCATAATTATTAACTCCAATGCTACTCTACTAAAAGCTTAGAGCTACACTCTTGAATAATATAGAATTACGAAGCCCAAACAGCTAAGTCTCCATGACAAATCACAATGTATCATATCTCCATAGGATTACCCATAATCGACTTAAAGACAAGTTCTATCTTACCGTTCTGATTATTTTTATCTTACGTTCCATTATCTCACAATTAGAAAACTTAACATCTAAAGATAATATACCATTTGGTTACACCTATTTATCCAAGTGGTTGAACACTCCAGTTTTTCAATTACAAGATAATGCATATATAAGGATATCAACTACTTTTGAAGAGGAGTTATGGATTCTATATCTATGAATAATAGCTCTACGCTATCAAGAGTCATGCCTCCAACGTATCGTCATGCGTATCACTATAAAATATGGATGTTACCTTTTGGTATATCAAAAGGTATAAGTCAAGACAACAGGCTCACTATTTATCTCAAAATTAAGATACAATACAAATAATTGTCTAAAGTGAATCAATTTACCGAGATAGAATTATTAATCCAAATCAATTCACTTTATATCCTGATCCAACACATTGTCACATATGATAATGTATTATATATGACAATGTGTCAATATTTCTATTCACGGAGTCTACCTCCGATGGTTAAGACAAACCATCTCCCAATAGAGATATAGACAACATCACAATCTTTACATGAATAAAGTGCCCAACTTTATTCCCTTGATTATGGATCTCATAATTTAGACCGTTACCTTAAGAATCATGTGTTTCGCATAATTTGTCCATCATATGCCCAATTCTTAAAGTTTAGACTGACAGTCTCAGGCTTTGTTTGCTTAATATACATTTAGCAAATATGAACGTAAAGAGAATAAGATTTGATATATAAATAATAAATAAATTCATTATTGATAAAAATATCTTTAAAAACATATTACATTTCTACTCCTTAGGGCATACATATCCAACAGATTGGGCCATCCATCCTCAAGAGTAGTGTCACAAGTGTTTAACCTAGGAAAACTAAATGTTCGTATTTCAGATATCAAGTTTTGTTCATCATGTCAATTGGCTAAAGCCCACAAATTACTATTCTCTTTGTCTAATCCCAAAGCTGTAAAGCCATTGGATCTTGTACATTCAAATTTATGGCGTCATTCTCCCATAAATTCTATTAATAGAGTTAAATATTTTATTCTATTCATTGATGATTACACACGGTTTTCCTGGTTATGTATACTAACTACAAAAAAAGAGGCATATTCTACATTTCTTCAGTTCAAAGCCATGGTTGAAAGACAATTTGACACAAAAATTAAAAATTTTTAGAGTGACTAGGGTGGTGAATACAGATCTCTTTCAAAATTTTTAACCTCTCTTGGCATTAATCACAAACTAACCTATTTGTATAGTGCTGAACAAAATGGTAGAGTAGAAGGAAAAACAGGCATGTGGTAGAAATGGGGCGTACTCTTTTTGCTCATAGTATTACACTTCTCAATTTCTAGCCACAAGCCTGTCAAACCAGTTGCTATCTGATTAATCGACTCCCTATTCAGTCCTTGCCAATAAATCTCCTTTTGAATCTCTCTACCACAAAATTCCTAACTACAAGTCCCTCATAACCTTTGGATGTGCTTGTTATCCATTTCTTAGACCCTATAACAACAATAAACTGAAACTATGATATGCTAACTGTGTCTTTATTGGCTACTGTGGTCAGCACAAAGGATATTTGTGTCTCAATCCCATCATTGGCTATATCTATATCTCTCGCTATGTCGTTTTAAATGAACAACATTTCCCTTTTCTAACTCTTTATTCTAAATCTTCCAACTCAGTCTCCAACATCCCTTTTCAGTTCTACACTTTTTCTCAACTCTTAGATCTTACTTCAATTTCTTCCTCTTCCACCCCTTCTTCTGTTTCTACATCCCCAATTTCTTTTTCTTTCACTTCCACTTATGTCCCCTCTTCTTTTCCCTCACCTGTTCCCTCTGCACACGATCATGAAACCATTGTTCAGGATATGGGTGTTGCAGGTTGCTCACCAAGTACTATCTTTGTTCCTGGTCTCCACCACAGGCCTGATGATTTCAACTCTCATGCCATGACTAAAAGGTCTAAGCATGTGGTCTTCAAGCCCAAATTGGCCTCCCATGCCACCTTTGTTGCTTCAGTATTTAGTGAACCATTCACTATTAAACAAGCCCTCTTAGTACCTAAGTGGAAAGCTTCCCTGAAGACTAAATTAATAAATCTGAACCAGCAACAAACTTGGTCTCTTATGCCTCGTCTTGACGCTTAGAAAATTATTGGGTACAAGTGGGTATTTAAGTTGAAACTTAAACTCGATGGGATTGTGGGGAGACATAAGGCTTGTCTTGTGGCCAAGGGTTATCATTAGATTTACGGCATCGACTACACTAAGACTTTCGGTCTAGTTGTAAAACCAACAATGGTTTGGTTAGTCATTATTGCTCTTGGACTTGGTTGGTAGCTTAGACAGCTTGATGTCCACAATGCTTTCCTTAATGAGGACCTTCATGAGGATGTTTATATGGATCTGCCTCCTGGATTCATTGAAAATCTTGATCTAGTTTGCAAGCTACATAAGGCCTTATATGGCCTAAAACAGGCTCGTCAGCTAGGTACACAATGCTAAGTAACTGTCTGCTACAATGGGGATTCACTGGTTCACATGCTGACTCATCTATGTTCACACTCATCACAAGTGGGATCATCATCAGCATTCTCATCTATGTTGATGATATTATAGTTGTAGGCAATAACACTTTAACTGGTTCAACAGCTGATTCACAAGTTACATACTCAGTTTGTTCTCAAGGACTTTCGGCCACTCTCTTATTTCCTTGCCATTGAAGTTTCACCATCTGCCACTAGACTTCATCTTAATCAACACAAATACATCAGGGACCTTTTTCATCGTGCTGATATGACAAATTGCAAGCCCTAATCTACACGCATATCTTTAGGACCACCTTTATCTCTGTATGATGGCCAGCCTTTACCTGATCCCACAAAAGACAAAAGTTTTGTAGGCACGCTTCAATACTACACCATGACACGGCCTGAAATTTGCTTTGTTGTTAATAAGTTGTGTCTGTTTTTACATTCTCCTACATTTTCTCACTGGCAAGCTCTAAAAAGGCTACTCCATTACTTAAAAGCTATTGCCACTCACAGTCTCTATTTCCAAGCTTGTCATGATATCACCCTTACCTCCTATACTGATGCAGATTGGGCTAGTTGCTTTGATGAGAGGCGCAACAGTAGCGGCTGCAGTGTTTTCCTTGGAGCCAAACCTGATCTCATGGTCTTCTGCCAAGCAGAAAGTAGCAGCACGATCTAGCATAGAATATGAATACTGTGCTCTTGCCAATGCTGCAACTGAGGTCTCCTGAATCGAGTTTCTTCTTGTTTAGCTTCATCTCAAGTCTCCAACTCCTCCTAGGTTCTGCGTGACAATCTCACTGCTACATGTCTCTCTGCTTCTCCATACTTGTACGAAGCATATCGAGATTGATCATCATTTTCTTTGAGAAAAAGTTGCCCAAAATGCTCTCCAGGTCTAACATACACCTTCTGAAGAATATATTGCTGATCTCTTCACAAAGCCACTGGCCACCCAAAGATTTCTGTCTTTGAAGCAAGCTCACGGTTATCGCAAGTCCTATGAGCTTGCCGGGAGATGTTAGAACGCTGCCTTACTATAGACCTTAGTGTATTTTATACTATCTCATGTACTAGAAATTGTTATTTTGTCTAGTGCTTTTAGTACAGTTTATTGTGTGTGTATAGTTCCTATTATAGAGCGACACGTGGCTTGTATATTTATTTGTACAGAGTATATTAATGAGGTTTCTTTCAGACTCACACTTTGAGCTGAGCTTATTTCACATTTCTCTGAGCTTCTCTACCCATTCTTCTTCTTCATTTCACTCTATTTCAGTTCAAGTTTGAATTCCCTATCCTAAATTGGATAGAGGAAAAAAAAATTTAGTCATGCGTCTATACCACAATGAGGTTTGTCGTTTATGAAGAAAACGACATAAGGTTATTTACTAGGCAGCAGCCCAAAGAAAGAATTTGTCGTTTCCTTTAAAAGTTTGGTTACGTTTTTCCAAACAACCTGCCCCCACCTTTTTTTTAAGTTCCTACGCCCGCTTTCCAACACGCATACACACACACACACTAATTAGAACGCGCGGTGCACGGGTATTTCTTGCATTATTATGATATTAGCACTGCTGGAGCAAAATTTGTGCGACACTAAATTACAATCCTTAGACTTGTAATCCAGATCAAACAAACAATAATCTAAGGAAGAAAGATAAATTACTCAAGAAACACAAACAACTTTACAAAACAAAGACAATTTCAAAATCTAAGGTTATTGCATTGAAAAATAGTGTATCCAGTTTTCTCTCAAATCCAGAGTTTTATAATACATTGGAATGAATGAGTTTGATTCTCCTGTTAATCTCGGAGTTATTTAAAAACTCTTCACCTCTTAGGTGCTACAACTGATAACTCATTCAAAAATATTTAATTGTCACTCATTGATCGCCTTTAATCACCAACCGTTTCATCGCTCGATGATGAGTGATATCCCCTGAGATTCTTAATAACGCTTGACCTTCCGTTGGCGGCACTTGGATGTCCGGGTGCTCGACTGTCAGGGTATCCAGGTGCTCAAGTCTGCAGGTGTTCGGGTGTCCGACGAGCCACTTGGCAAAATTTTCACATCATAAATACGCATTTTCCATTGTACAAAATCCCATCCAACATCAGCCCCCCAGTCTTTTGGCAGTGGTTGCCAACAAACGAAGACTTTTTTTTTCTAACTGGCCACTGACCTTTCCATCTCTAATAGTCGTGCTCGTGAGATGTTCGCTGAAGCTAGTAAAATGATGCCGAAACTCATTAAAGCCCGTGAGGACTTGAAGAACATGGATCTTGAGCCACTTGAGTCCAAACGTATCGCAAGTGATTAGGAGTCTAAGTACACGGACCTTATTTCTTCAACAGAGAAAGACAAAAAGGGCTTGCAAGAGGCTTGTATGGAAGTAAATGAATTCCAGTTCAAATTTGACGAGTCTCAAAATCAACTTGAAACCAGTCAATCTGAGCTCAGGCGTGAGAAAGAGGAACTAAAGCTTGATCAAGCTGACTTTGCAAGTGCCCAAGAAGAACCTGCCAACCTAACTTCTTCAATTCAGGGTCAAATTTAAGAAGCCATGCGCAAAGCTGTAGCCGATTTCAAGAAATCCGACGAATTTGATAAGGAATTTTGGGATGGCTTTGACCGGGGGAAAAAAATCTATCGCTTTCCACAATCGTGAGATCAAACTTAACCTTAACTTCCATTCTTTCCCTCCTGAGCTTTATGCTCGTACCGGATCCTAACTCCAAGTACATCTGTAGCATGTTTTCCTACAAATAGACCAAAATTCAGGAATGAAGCAGACATGATCGACCCAATCAAGGATTTGCAAAGATCTCCAAGTTATAATCCTCCAAGTGCTGAAAACGATTCCTAGAGCGTTCTACTTTCCTTGTCGAACCTGAACTCTGCTGCTTCTTTTTTTTTTATCTTGCTTTGGTTGTCACCTCTTGTTTTTTGTGCGTATTCTTGTATTTGTTTTTCCTACAATAAAATTATCTTTTTCATGATTTGTATTATTGCTAGATACTTGGTCTTGCTAAACCAACAATTTTCTTCCCACATACTGAACTTGGTCAATTTCATCTTGCCAAAGCAAATGGAATTAAACTTTTTTTTTTTTATTTTTGTTTAGCATACAATTCAAACATATTTTTTTTTCTTTAATTTGTTTAGTTGTGCTGAACTTAGTCAATTCGGACATGTCGAACTAACTTTTTCTTCTTTTTTTTAAATTTGTTCAGCCTTGTTGATCTTAGTCAATTCAAACATGCTGATTTAAATGTTTTCCTTTTTTTAATTTGTTCAGTTTTTCTGAACTTAGTCAATTCAGACATGCTGGATGAGCTGTTTTTTTTTTTTTTTTTAATTTGTTCATTCTTGCTGAACTTAGCTAATTTAGACACGTCGAATTAACTTTTTTCCTTTAATTTGTTCAATCCTGCTGAACTTATTTAATTCAAACATACCAAATTAACTTCTTTGTTCATTTATTTTGTTAAATCCTGCTGAACTTAATCAATTTGGACATGTCAAATTAACTTCTTCTTTTTTTAATTTGTCCAATCCTGCTGATTCAACACCAAAGGTGCACTTGGTTGGATTCAACTTCATTTTGTACTCTCAGAGTATGTCGAAGGCCTCTTTTAGATCTTACGTGTGGCCTGTTGCTTTTAAACTCTTGACGAGCATATCATCGACATATACCTCTATGGTTTTCTCGATTTGCTTAGCAAACATTTTTTTCACTAGTCTTTGATATGTTGCTCCAGCATTTTTTAATCCGAACAACATCCTTCTTTAATAGAAAAGACCTCTATTTGTTGTAAAAGAGGTCTTGATTTGATCCAGCTTATGCATGTAAATTTATAGGGTATTTAGCATGGTAATTAGAAATATTGGTTAAAACTATAAACACTGTAGTATGTAAGAGCTTTACAGTAACTTTTTTGTTTTTACTATAATATACGAGAGATTTACACTATTTCTAACTAAAAAGTTGGTTAGAACCAATTAATACCAAACATACTATTAGTGGTACCCAGAGTATGCATCCATAAAGCTTAGTAATTTATGCCATGTCCTTGCATCCATAAGCTGATCAATCCATGGGAGTGGGAAACAATCCTATGAACAAGCTTTGTTCAAGTCTGTGTAATTGATGTACACTCTCCACTTCGCATTTGGTTTTCTTACTAGGACTATATTTCAGATCCATTTTGGATAGTGTGCTCGTGCAACCAAATTTGTGTCATACTATAAACCCAAACACAGATTGTCTCAAGTCATAAAGTCTCAGTGCGTCCGAGGTCGAATCAATAGGAAGAGTGTACTTTGGGGTGAAAAGGCTTTTGAAATTTATGTTAAAAAGATAGGTGATTTAAAAACAAAAGAAATACTTTTGTGATTTTTGATTTAAAATTTAAAACATAAAACTAAACTCGGTAAGATGTCAAAAACCACTTAGATGTTTCATAACCTGTATGAAATTTAACTCTAATCATAAATTTTTTAAAGTATTTAAAATATTAAATCTTTTCTGGTTTAAAACACGTGCATTTATTATTCCTACAAGTCTTCTAAGAGTAACAATAAATCAAGCCATAATGTAATCAGGACTTCCCATAAAAACAATAAAACAATCACCTCTCACTAGTGATTTGGTACATTAATTATAACAATTATAACCATTGTTACTATAGTTATAACTAACATAATTTTAAGATAAAAAATAACAAATCAAAATTAATAATTTTTAATAGAATAAATTTTTATGTTAAATTTTATTCCATAAAAATATATACATCACAGTACAAATATAGAGTTAAAAATCATACCATACTATTATATATACAAGATTAGCTCTTTATCTTATTAGATTCTTTATACTATTTTAGTCATTATTTAAATATAAAAGAGGGTTGAAAGAGTGCTCTAATAACCTCTCTTCCTAGAAGGAGGATCTACTGAGCTAAAGAGCTCAGCTTCTAAAGTAAAGAAAGAAAGAAGAAGGCGGGGGAGGGTTGGGAAAACACTAGGGGAAAGCCTTCCTCTCATAGCCAAAATTTGGCTACTATTTACACAATAAAATTATTATTTAATTTATTATTTTATTATAATAATATTATTATATAGATCAACTTGCGTTCCAAGTTGATTTTTTTTGCTTGTGAATGTCATGCTGGTGTAGTGCTGAGGAAAGATTTTTTTTTTTTTTTTGTTTTTGCATTTATTGTTTGTTTTCGCCTATTTTAGTGCTGGTTTGTTTCATTTTTCTTCAAAATTTCAAATATAAAACAAGTAATTGAAGCAAAATTAATCATTTTACAAACTTAATATTTTTTAAAATTTTTAAATAACATTAAAACACATAAAATATACTATTAATGAGAACAAACTTCTAGAATTAATGGACATGTTTGGTTTTATATAGAGACAATATTTGAAAGATATTTTTAAAAATTACTTAAAATATATTAAAACATATTTGTAAATTTAAAACACGCTATAAATTACATTAAGATCGAAAATAAAATTACTTTATAAAATTAGCGTTTTTTGTCGATTGGACACAAAACAAATATTTTACACACAAAAACAACTCTAAAATTTACAAAAATATACATAAAAATAAAAACACATTAAAAACATATATTTAAACATATTTTACACTAAGACACAAAAATACTAATCAGCACACAAATGTTATGATCAAAGGATTAAACAAAAAATATTAATACAAAATAATAATATTTAACATTAAAAAATACGCATTTTTTAAGTCTCATCATATGCCTCCCTAATCGTATTTGCATCAAGAAATTTCTCCACCTCTTCCTTAATTGCTATATAACGCTCCAGATTAAAGGCACATCGCTTTTCGACCTTCGACTTGTAAGAAGGATCTATATTCAATAGGTGTACTACGATGCTTGGGTCAATCTCGAGCATCTCCTTATAAGTCCAAGCAAAAACGTCCTTGTATTCCCAAAGATATGTCATGAGTTGTTCCTATAATGGTAGGGGTAGCTTTGACCCTATCCTGACTCTCTTATCTGGATGGGATTCATCTAATGGGATTGATTCCAGATCCTCAATTGATTCTACCTACTTCACACGTTCTTCACGTGGATAGAGCTCTCCAAAATTTTGCACGTCATTTATATCACTTGGCAATTCTGCTGCTAAGTCCTCATCTATTTGGTAGATTGTTAAAACCATATCTTTCCTTTCTAACTCAATCTTCCTATTAATTGCCTTAACATAGCTAATTCAAGCTTCTTTTTAGCTTTTGGTTGTATTTCATTATTAGATGGTATGTTGAGGTTACCGTCCTTATGGCATTTAGAGTCAATCACCCAATGATAGCATTGTAAACGGAAGAATGATCTATTGCCAAAAAGTTCACCATTATAGTTTTTGAGCATCCCCATGCTTCAGTGTTATTGGAAGTGTTATCATCCCCTTCGAATGAACACAGTCCCCAGTGAATCCATGGAGTGAGGTCTTGACAAGGGACAACTTTATTCCTCCCAGATTAATTTTAGTAAATACATCCTTGAATAATATGTCAGCTGAACTCTTGTTGTCGGTCAAAATCCAGTGGACTTGATTGTTTGCTATCTCCAAAGACACAACTATGGCAACATTGTTAGGATGGAGCAGCTTTCGTGCTTTTTCCTCGAAGAAGATTATCACTATATTCTCTATCCTTGAAAACTTGGCCACATGGTCGGTCATGTTGGCGTAATGGCCATTATCAACACCCTCAACTTCTCTTGAATATTGCTTTCATGCTTGTATGGAATCTCCAGTCTTTAGTCCTCCAAAGATTGTCCTAACATCATTCAATTTTGTTGTTGGTTTATTCCCACCTTACACAACTATTGCTTGACGTGTTTATAATGGTGCTATTCTTCTTTCTGCTATCACCCTCTCCATGAATTCCTATAACTATCCTTATTGGATGAGTGCTTCTATTTGTGCTTGCAATTGAAAATAGCTTGAGGTATCATGGTCATGGTCTTCGTAGAAATGACAATATTTTGACCTATCCCTTTTATTAGGGTCTCTTTTCATCGACACTGGGGGAGTCAACAAATTCAT